>JAVRRP010001017.1:0-12037 GCA_036872775.1 Oleoguttula sp. CCFEE 5521 | reverse complement strand
GTTCTCGCTTGAGGCGCTGGTTGAGATGTTAGTGGAGAGCGCAAAGCGGTCACTTGGAGACTGACCTTGAGAGGATACCGTCATACATCGATAGTATGTCACTCACCGCCCGCAGTCGTCTGGTCATACCCGCGCGATCTGGCATTGCCACGTCAATTAGCCCCGGCAGGAAGACTAACTGATGACACACAGATTCCTCTATCTCCGCGAACACAAGAACAGCTTCCGTCAGCACGGCTATCAGGTCGATGGCAGGTATAAGCGCGGCGCGCTGCGGTGACAATGCGGAGAGTAACGATGCGGGAAGCACACGTCGTAAGACCGTTCGGAACGTGGCTACTGCTATGTAAAGCTCACTCCGCTCGGATGCCGGCTGCTCTCTGCCCAGCTCGACCAGCAGTCTGGTAGACACGAGTGTCAGTCCTTGCGCAGCAGTAGACACATTCAGCGGTCCGGTGAGTGACTCGACATCAGCTTGAGTTACTTGGATCAACCCCTGTTCTGAGGTCAGACGAGCGCATGACTGCCGTATCGCAACTAATATACCTTCACCGTGTAGCTGTTGATGTTTGGTCCTAAGTGAGCGTGTCCTGATCCACTGATATTGATGTTGTCGAAGTAAAGATCCTGTACGGTGCGCGGTGTAACGACATCAGTAGACTGGACCGGGGTTTCCGCCACCAGGCTTCGGACATCCTCCGCCCGCGGAGAGACAACATCATCCATTCGCGGAGGTTCCTCCTTGGTCTATACTACAGTCGCGTAAGGTCCGAAGCGACTGTAGAATGGGTGCGGCGTGGCTTGATTGTCGCGATCCTCCTAATTCTGCCATCAACATAGTGGCCTAGATTGTAGCTGGGACCGAGGCTTCAGCATCCTGTTCGACACCACAACGAGAAATGTGAGCCCATGCAATTGGAGAAAGGTTCTGTGACGGGGAGGAAAGTGAGAGAAGGCTGGCCGCGAAAAGCACTTGGTGGCTGTGCATGATCCGCGTTTGGATAAGCATCGTTATTCCCACCCACCCATGCACGCGAGTTGATGAGCCTTTGGAGAGGCATCGTGCTGAGCTCTGGGCAGGGACATGCTCCTGACATGCTATGCCACACGCATTCAGTCACACATCGCTGCGAACTCGAGACGGTGCTGGAAGGAGGCTCAAGACCTTGAGGAAGCTTGGCGAAACAAGGTTGCGGCTGTTCCGCAACGGAACAGCCCCACGCACTCTGATCCCTGTCGGCCTGTTGACTGCTCCCAAGTCACGAGAAGTTATGCAGCTGATCGGAGTAAGTACTGTCTCTTGCCTCTTTGTCTACTACAACGTACAGCTTTCACAGCGAGTAGACTACCTTCAGCGAGATACGGTCTCTAACCTACACCGCCAGCAATTCTGGCCCTCCCTGTCGGACGCACCGATTGACGTTTCACACAGCCGGAGCTGCACCTTCGAAGACTGCCACATCGAAGGGACTGAAGCGCATTATTGGATTGCATGCTTGAACTCCGTTCGTACGCATAGCGACGTGTACATGACTACGGGACGACATACACTGTAGCAGAGGCCATTGGCCAGAGCTCAAGGCGGAAAAAGGCAACGCACTGGGCGTGCATCAGAGCGCATCCGCAATTACTTCCTCGCGCACAGCTTGCTATGTCAGGCACAGACAAGCGGAGCGCATATCTTCCTTGAGCATCGGTGACCATGCCGAAGGCTTACGATGTCAAGCATAACTACTGTGAGCCACCCTCGTCGCTCAAACGGCGTCCGCCTACTGATACCGCTCTACAGATGCCGACCTCGAACTCGCACCAACCGCGACGCTGGAAGAGGTGAAGAAGCAATATCGCAAGCTTGCACTCTCATACCACCCAGATCGTAACCCTGGCAAAGTGGAAGAATGCATTCCCAAGTTCCAGGCCATTCAGGCTGCGCATGAGATTCTCGGAGATGCAGTACAGAAGACCAAGTATGACACAGACAGGCGAAAGGTCAGCTTGTATCCGGGGCTTAGCACAAATGCTACAGGCGGTGGCGCACCACGAGGCAACCCGTATGCAGCCACATCTGCATACCCACCTCCTCCGAGGCGAACACAGCCAAACCCATCGAGCCCGTACCCCAGCACACGACCGCAGCCGAACGCTGGCAGGCCTGCTGGAGCTGATCGTTTCTCGAACTTCTCCACACGACCTGCGCCTACTGCGAAGCAGACAGATGCAGATGGAGGACGTGCCAACGCCTTTAGAGCTTGGCAGAACATGAACAATGCGCAACAACAGTCTTCGCCTGCTCCGGGTGTGCCATCTCGGGATTCACAGCAGAAGCGTCCCGTGCCCGAGCGACCAATGCCACCGCCGCGGCAAGACACGGCGTTCCCAGGGAGCTTCGCACAAGCCAAAGGACCACCTACGCCACCTGCAAGACCTACGCACGGCGACCGAGCCGAAGATCGGCGCTCCGCATGGGCTGCATTCCAGAAAGCGGAGCCGAGCACGCCAGGCGTATCTCGGAGTGCGACAACAAGGGCGTCGAAGAAGGCAGGCTTCGATCCTAATGCGCCCGGTTCTGACGAGAGAGCCGCGCCTAACAGCTCACACTATGCGCACCGTCACCGATCAGCAGACTTCGGTCGTCCGACACAAGTCCCTCCTCCTCCACCAGGTCTACCTCCATCGGGACCGACATCTCCGACCTCTCCTCACGCACAGCGTCCGTTCGCGGATCCTCTCAGACCGTTCAGGAGTCGGACGACGGACGAGGATGTACCTTATGCAGAGGCTAAACGGGAGCGCACGCCATACTCATCTTTCATTGGTGAGAAGACTGACTTCTCTGGCGACATGCGTCGCTCTTACAGCACGCGCGATACGACGAAGTTAGCTGCAGATGTCAATGATCCCCGAGCTCGAAGTAGCAGCCCTCCCAGACCGTCGACAACCGGTCGGCCGAGCAAGGGACCATCTAAGCCACACTTTAGAGTTGGCAGCAATACTTCAAGCGAGGTCAGCTCGGATGAAGGTGCAGCGTCATCTTCTGCACAAGAGACGAACGACTTCGTTCCGCTCAGAGATCGCCCCAAGAGAGTGCCCACATCACCCAGTAGACGCTTCAACGGCGCTCCGAATGCAGCATCGTCGCCGCTAAACGGATCTGGATCTGGAAGCTCAGGCGCACCGCCGCAGAAGAGCGCCTCTAACATGTACGTTGATGACGATTTCCTATCTCATACTTCTTCTGCTTGCTCTCAATTCAGCTCGCGTGACTG
Organism: Oleoguttula sp. CCFEE 5521; assembly: GCA_036872775.1. Classification (NCBI taxonomy): domain Eukaryota; kingdom Fungi; phylum Ascomycota; class Dothideomycetes; order Mycosphaerellales; family Teratosphaeriaceae; genus Oleoguttula; species Oleoguttula sp. CCFEE 5521. Next base: position 8,771 of record JAVRRP010001017.1, on the reverse strand, counting down.
GGTCCGATACATGTATGGCTCTGCTTCAACATGCGGAGCCGAGAACCGCAAGAGCTCCGTCCCACCATGGGCAGTGCCGTCGACCGTCTCGCCGACAGCACGCTTACCAGCTTGCAATCCAAAAGGCCTATTGGTGAAGCCTTCGCCTGGAGATCTGCTAGACCTCCTGGCCAAGGATCTACTGCTACGTACGGCCAGCGTTTCTGAACTGCGAGGGTATCAATTCCTGCGCGACAAGTTGCAAGTAGCATACGGTGCTCTACCTGACAACCTGGACTTGGACGTGTTCCGGAAGCTCGCATCGACTGCACAAGCCGGCCGCCTGACTGACAACACCGCTATTGATGATGCGATGCAAGAGATTCTTCCTTCGCTTACCCCTGCAGATACTGTAAAGTTAGCACAACATGCTGATGACGCCTTTTCGCATTGTAGATTTTCCTTCCCTGTCGATCACGCTACCTTCCAGCCGACGACGAATGGCAAGAGCCGAAGTGAGGAGAACATCAATACGAAGTTCTCGTCAGAAGGGTGGGATGGGACGTTCTCGAGCACTGCAGACTACTTCGCAGCAACTCGGGGAACGGGATCGAGGAAGGGATCACCACTTAGTAGGAATGGTCAGAAGCCGAGCACGCGAGCTGCGACTGCACAGTACCCAAGTTCGCCGGGTGTCGCGACTAGCACCACAATGCCACCACCCCCACGACCTACGGCGTCTGCAGCAGACGCGCCCAGGTCCGAGAATGCTGGCTTCAACGGTGAGGTGAAATTCAGTGCCGAGGAATGGCAGAAGACATTCAGTGACTCCTCTTGGACTTGGCCTCCGCCACCGCCCAAGCCACAAACAGGTGCGCCTGATGCGTCCTCGCAAACCAAGCGTTCAAACCGAAAGGCAAGTCGAGGTAATGCTAGAGGTGGCTTCGCAACAAACGGCGCAAGACCTAAAAGCACAAGCGGGACCAATGACGGCAGTGCGAATGGCAGTGATGCCACAGAGCTCGCGCCAGTCCATATGGAGGAGCCAGAGCCGATGGACATCGACAACGACAATTCACCCACCATTGCAGCATCTACAGCCGCGCCGCACACTCGCGAGCCACGTCTCGTCTCCGTACCAGTTCCGGCGTGGCGAGAGGCAGCTCGTGGAGCTCATGCAAACGGTCATCGCCGCAATATCTCGTCCGGCAGCCACAATCCGCCACTCAAGACCTCCCTCGACGACCTCGCAAACGTCGCCCCATTCAACAACACAACATCACCTACACCGCTCACAGATCTCAATCACCTTGCCGCCAGCCTTCCATTCCCATCGCAAGCCTCAACGACTCTTCCGACAAATCCGCGAAACCTACAAACACTAAAGACGCCCGTCGTGCCCATGCCACCTAAGGCCCCAACCCGCCTTAGCAAAGCAACCTGGCATCAATACTCCGCCAACTTCGCCGTTTACCTTCGCGCCTGGCATAGCTTCAACAATGCCATGCTATCACACTTCGCCGCCCGCGAATCTCAGAACCAGGCTCGCATGAAGGGTGGCATGGCGTGGCTGGAAGCTAGCGGTGATACGGTTGGCGGTGGAGCAGGAGGTTGGGGTGAGTTCTCGAAGGGTGTCAGGGAGGATCGCGTTGTGAGGGAAGTCTGGAATGTGGGTGTTGAGAGGTTTGGAGAGGCGGTGGGTGGGTTTGAGGATTGTAGGGAGAAGGTGAGGAAAATTGGAGGACTGGGGATGTTGGCTGAGAGATGAGGAGCGTGGGCGTATAAAACATGTTTCGGAGACTTGAATCTCACCACGGAAATCGAAGTGTGAGGGCTAAACCCGCGGTTTAATGTTAGGCTGCGCATGCTAGCGCTGCTCTTTGCAGTGCAGTTTTGCATCGAGAAGCGAGGCGTTGGCTGGGACTTTACGGCATAGATACCACTCAGCATACTGGCCCCGGAAGGCAGCCAAGCAAGAATAGACTACTTTGAGATTCCTCAATCTCCAAATCCCTCAAAACCAGCATCCCCTTCACTCTGCTCGGCCTTCATCGTCCTCTCTCTGACAACTCGGATCATCTCTTGTAACTCCATCTCCTCCACCCTCTCGCTCTCACTCATCTTACCACTCCGTTCCTTCCCTCGCTTGACCTCCTTCTTCTCCCTCCTCCCCTCTCGCAGAGCCTTGGCGTCTTTCTTCGCGCTCCAAGCCCTCTCGCCCCTTCGCCGCAAGTCCGCAGCCGCACCGCCGGACTTGCCTGCACTGTTGTGCTCGCCACTAGCGTACGAGGCATTGAGAGCAAGCCGCTTGGCTTCCTTAGCCGGGTTCGCATAAGCCAGAGCTTCCAGATCAAACGTCGCCGGCATCTCAAGCCCTAACGTACGATTCTTCACAGCCTCGGGCAGATTTCGTTTCAGCTCCGGCATCTTCGGCCAGCGCAGCAGTCCCCAGGCTTTTCCCACATCCGCCCAGTCGATCTTCTTGACACTGAAGAAGTCCGCTGGCAGAGTCTTGCTGTAAGCTTGCACCCAGCTGACGAAAGCTTTCTGCGCGCGATCGTGGAGTTCGCGCTTTTGCATGACAGCTTCGCGGATTAGGGACGTCATGGCTTCGGCTTCGGAGTTCGAGATCGTGATACCAGGGGCGTAGGGTTCGAGTTTGGTGCCTTGCACGTCGAGGTACTTCATGTAGTCTTCCGCGTTGCTCTCGTCGAAGATCGTGACCGCCATGCCGCGTTTGCCTGCTCGTCCGGAGCGGCCGCAGCGGTGGATGAAGTCTTTCGGCTGGCTGGGAAGGTCGAGTTGTACGACGAGATCGACGTCTGAGATGTCTATACCGCGTGCCAGCACGTCTGTGGTCAGTAGAATCGCGGGTTCTGAGGCGTCTCGAAAGCGCTGGAGGTTCTTCGCTCGGATGTCGGCTTTGTGGTCGCCGTGCATTGGGTAGACTGAGACATTCAGTAGGGCTGGTAGGATGCGGTCCCAGTAGTCTACACCTGCTCGAGTTGAGACATAGACGATGGCCTTCTGAGCGCTTGACTGCTCAAGTATGCGTTTCAGCGTCGGAAGTTTGTGGCTGGCTTTGCAGGTCACGTAGCAGAGGCGAAGACTTTCGGGCGTGCGTTTGTCAAGTGCGCCTGACTTACTTCGCACCTTGGCGCTAATCTTGAACGGGTAGCGCATGCCCACTCGCACAAGCTCATTGACGGCCTCTGATACTGATGCACTGAAGAGTCCTGTGCGACGCTCCTTTGGCACCACATCAAGTATCTGCTGGAGATCGCCTTGAAAGTTCGGGTCCAGTAAACGGTCTGCCTCGTCTAGTACGAGCAGATCAAACCAGTGGCGTTTCAGCTGTACACGACTCGATTGCAACACCTCAACTAGTCGCTTGGGTGTGGCAATGAGCACGTTCGGATTCAGATCCGAGAAGGCTGCCAGATCCTCCTGTAGCTTCATACGTCCACCGATCAGTAGCTGAGGGATAACATACGGTCCTGACGGAAGTGGAGGAGGAGGCTCGGCATCCTCATCGTCGCTCATGAGGGCATCTGCGGAGTTGCCTTGCTTCGATCGCAAGTAGGCTGCTGAAGGCTGGTGGAAGTCCAGTAAAGCTTTCATGACATCGAATATCTGTGACGCGAGTTCCTTGGTCGGCGCGACTACTATTGATCTGATGTAGCCTTTCTTGTTCGGTTCTTCGAGTCGAAGTAGACGTTCGACTATAGGGATCAGAAAGCTAAGGGTCTTGCCACTTCCTGTTACTGCCTAGCGATACAGTCAGTATCGATCCGAGAGGTGTTCAGATCACAGCGTCTCACGTCGACTACGAGATCCTTGTTGCCCATCAGCAGTGGAATGGCCATTGCTTGCACTGGTGTCGTCCGCGCAAAGCCATTACTTTTTGTAAAGTCCAGGATCCACATTGACAATTCGGGCGTGAGCGCCTCGAACGACTTCGGCTGCTTCTTGACGGCATCGTCGGTTGCCATGACGGGCTGTGTCCTAGAGGGAACAATGTACTAGTAGATGCGTGTAGTTTAGGTGGTGCACACGACCATCGCAAAATAATCGAACCTGAGCTTTACTTCATATAAGGCACGTCCCGTGTCGGACCGCACAGCCTCTTCGAAAGCTTGTCATATGCTAGACTCGGCATTGGGAAGGTCGCGAATCACGTCATCCGATGTGAGATATGATAATCAGCAACAGTGATGTAGTTCACATACTCCCTCTGCCGCCCTCATTACTGGCGGATAGCCCCCAGGTCACTGCCGCGACCATGTCGCCCGACCGAGGATCGCCCCGCCGCAGTTCCACCACCTCCCACGTGTCCGAGTCGGACGAGCCCTCACGTGCAATATCTCACGAGGTGCTACACTCCGAGCCATCGGACTGCTTTCTCGCGGCTCGCTCGTCGCAGCCTCAGTTCACCTTCCGCGCTCTGCTGCTGGGTCTGACTATAGGTGTTCTGATAGCGTTCAGCAACACCTACTTCGGTCTCCAAACAGGATGGATTTCTGGGATGGCCATGCCAAGTGCGTTGATTGGCTTCGCATACTTCAAGGGCTTGCGTGCACTGATGAGCGGGCTTGGTGAGGGGTTCGGAAGGCTGGGCTGGGGCGAGGGCTTCAGTGAGGTGGAGAATGTGCTCGTGCAGACAGTAGCGGGGAGTGTGGGCACAATGCCCTTGGGATGTGGTTTCGTTGGGGTAATCCCGGCACTTGAGTACTTGCTCAGACCCGGGGAGACGCCAAGGGAGGAGGTGGCAGATCCGGGTGTGATCAACGTATTGGCCGTGGGCGACAAGACGGGCGGCTTTCAATTGCCGCTAAGCAAGCTTGTGCTGTGGGCGTTGGGCATCTGCTTCTTTGGCGTGGTGTTTGCAGTGCCGTTGAGGAAGGAGGTGATCGTGAGAGAGAAGCTGAAGTTTCCGTCTGGCACGGCGACGGCTCTGATGATCAGCGTACTACACGGTGGAGAGAAGAGTGACAAGAACAAAGAGGCCGATCGTGAGGAGGACGAAGAAGAGGGCCGGGCCCTTATCGATGAGAGCAACGGCGAGGATAGCTCGAAGAATGCCCACGAGCAGGCCATGAAACAAGACTGGAAACGACAGATACGACTATTAACGACTTCCTTTGGCGTCAGCGGTGCATATACCCTAATCTCATATTTCATACCACAACTTCACGCATTGCCTATCTTCGGCACCTATCTCTCCAACACATGGCTCTGGGAGCTCAATCCATCGCCAGCTTATGTTGGTCAAGGCATCATCATGGGACCTGCAACAACTATACACATGCTACTAGGAGCGATCCTGGGATGGGGACTCCTCTCACCACTTGCGAAACAACAGGGTTGGGCAAGTGGTGATGTTGGAGATTGGAACACCGGTTCAAAGGGCTGGATCGTTTGGGTCAGTCTAGCCATAATGCTGGCAGACGCCATCGTCAGCTTAGGCTGGCTCATTCTGCGGCCACTGATCTGGTACACTCGACACTACGGTCCGTCTGTCATGAACGGCATCCGTGAGCAAGGCATCAAGAATTATATCCGCAACCTCAGCAATGCCAAGCTCCGCGGCTATAGTCCCGTAAATCTCTCCGACTCGCCAGAGCGAGACCATCTCCCCACAGCAAAGTCTGGCAAACAAGCTTCTCTTGGGGAAGAAGACCATGACGCCCCGCCCGAACATCTCATCGGTGTCAAGACAACGATCATTGGCGCTATCCTCTCCTTGACGTTCTGCGTCGTCGCAGTTCGCGTAGCCTTCAACGCCATCCTCTCGATACCTCTCACACTCTACGCACTCGTCCTAGCCCTCCTCCTCTCGATCATGGGCGTTCGTGCACTAGGTGAAACGGACCTGAACCCCGTCTCCGGCATCTCGAAGTTGACACAACTGCTCTTCGCCTTCGTCACCCCTGCCTCGAACCCGAATGCGGTGGTGGTCAATCTCCTTGCCGGCGCAATTTCAGAAGCCGGCGCGCTACAAGCCGGTGATCTGCTACAAGATCTCAAGACCGGGCATCTCCTCGGCGCAAGCCCAAAGGCACAATTCTGGGGCCAGCTGATTGGTAGTGCGGTTGGCGCAGTGGTGAGTGCCTGTGTGTACAAGCTCTACACAGCCGTCTACACGATTCCATCGGGCATGTTTCAAGTCCCCACAGCATACGTCTGGGTCTTCACCGCGCGGCTAGTGACAGGATCTGGGCTGCCGCCTCATACACCAGTCTTTGCTGGCGGAGCTGCTGCAATCTTCGCTGTGCTCACGATTGTGAGGATCTACGGCAACGCAAGGAAGGCTTGGTGGGTGAGCTATGTGCCCGGCGGGATTGCGGTCGCGGTGGGGATGTACAATACGCCCAGCTTCACGCTCGCGAGGACTGCAGGAGGTGTGCTGGCTTGGTGGTGGACAACGTGGAAGGGCAGGGCAGAAACGCCTGTAATCGTCCTGGCCAGTGGGTTGATACTGGGGGAAGGGCTGTTCTCCATTGTGAATCTGGGGCTGGCTAGTGGGAGTGTAGGACATTTGTGATAGTCATGTCCTGCTAATCAAGTAATCGAGCACACTGGCCCGGCTATCTTGTCACTCTGTCCGTCTGTCACTGTGCTGTAGGACATCTTCGCTTCTCGAAAAGGTTCTGACACTCCTGTGCTACTATAAGCGCCCTTGTAATAGTGGACCTTTCTTGTGATATCCGCTAGACAAAGCGGTCATGATGTGAGCTCGGGACGCTCATAGACACGGCGTGATACCATGTCACTGCCGCAGGCCAGCTGATAGATGCATATCCGCGCTTCGGGTCTGTCGGAAAGCGGATGCACTTCGCCCCAGTCGTAGAAGAATCAGCAGCTTCGAGGAAAATTCAGTCTCATGGAAGGAGCTTCTGGTGTTTATTCCTGGAAGAAGGCAGGCAATTTCAGTCATCCTTGGTATACTGGGACTTCTGCCGCCAGCCTTTGCCATATTTGAAAACCAGCAGAGGGATCGGCGCCAGGAGTAGACATATAGAAGCCAATACCATGAAACCCCAACCATAGCCGATGGCGCCCGTGAGTGGTGTCGTCAACAACGGCAAGAACGTGCCCATGAGGCATCTCGTAATCAGCATCGCAGTCAGAGCGGATGCTGAGTATTCGCCAAAGGCATCCACGACGTAGACCATCAGACCAGTGACGCCCATCACCAGGCAGAATCCCATCATCGCTACCGCCAAGAGTAGAAGAGGTGCAGGTAGCACAAGTTCTGCGACCCAGCCATACGTTGCGACCGCAATTGGGAGACTGAATGCTCCAACAATAGTCAAGGGTAGACGATTCTCCGGCCCTGAACTGTACAGTTCGACCTTCTGTAGGCGTACGTAGATGCGGTCGACGAAAAGGTTACAGACGACCAGGCCACTGGCGGAGCCGGCGCTGAAGCTCATGAAAGCTGTGCCGACGAGGGAAGGCGAGAAATGATACTGTCTCTGCAATATCTCCGGCAAAGTTGTCGACATTACATAGAAAAACGTAAAGGCGACGGAACCAAACAATGCAAGTACTTTCAGGATGGACGAGCTCCAAAAGACGCTGGCGGGTCTGGTCATCGATGTCCACACGGCGACCTCGGTGCGACTCAGTGTGCGAACGAGTGAAAGATCTTCTGCGCTTGACTTGCGCTGCTTGGATTGCTTCTGTAGAATCACAACCTTGTACGTCTCACGCAGCAATGTCAGGATTAAGACCTCTGCGACGACTGCCAAAATCAGGCTCATGTACATGATCCAGCGCCAGCCGACTTTCTGAGCCAGCGCGCCGGCGATAGCAGGTCCGACAGCACCGCCAAGTAGGGGTGCAAGCATCGTAGCTGACATGGCGGTACCTCTGTGCTCTGGCGGGAACATGTCTCCAATGATTGCCGGATTGAGGACGTTCGTAGCGACAGCGCAGCCAGTAAGGAACCGCGAGAACACCAACACATTGACACTCTGACTGAGTGCACTGACGACGATCCCGACGATGAACAGGACGTTCGCTGCATTGAGCACAGGGTAACGGCCGTAGATCTCCGACAAAGGTGCGATGAGCAGAGGTCCTGCTGCTTCGCCGAGCTCCCAGATCGTTACAAGCAATACAGATGCTGACCGACTCCCTTCTCCGTGATTGAGGTCTGCGATCATCGCACTAGCGACTGGCACAACAGAGATGCAGGTGAAGGTGCTAGCATCGTTAGCTTGAGTCGGGCAACGTAGTCGCGCGCTTCTTACACAGTGAACGCCATGAAGGCTAGCAGCATCACCAATCCTCGTCTGTACGCGAGAGACCAATTCTCCGGCAACGCATCGTTGTTCTTCGACTCAACCTCGTCAATCGCCTCGTCACATTCTGATTCGGAGCCATTGGCTAGTAGCAAGGGCTCCCGCTCGTCGATGGCCATCTCAGCCGACACCGCTCAGTAGCTCAAGTGTCGCAACAGGGAGCAAAGACGATGCAGAGGTCGACATTTCTGACCACACTCCAGCCATACACTGTGATGGCGGTCTCTGATATCGCGTAATCGGGTACCCACAAAAATGGCGAGGTTGCACTTCAAGAGCGGCCTTGGCAGCCCAATGTGGGAAGTTGAACCGACGTAACATCAGATATCATGTTCATATGCAAGAGTAGATTACGATCCCGTCAGTCGTGCAGAATGATAGCAACATAGCCCTCGTTACCCATGTCATTCTTTCTGGAGATACTACAGTCGGCCGTGCACGGCAGTCTATAGTAGCTGGGGTACTCTCTTATGCCGCAGTAGT
>JAVRRP010001016.1:0-12044 GCA_036872775.1 Oleoguttula sp. CCFEE 5521 | reverse complement strand
AGGACGACCAGTACGACCCCAACAACCGCGATGCGCCCAGTCACATCCAGGATAGCTTCGGTGGATACTAGACTGCATGGCAGTCTGAACACCGAGGTGGTGTGAGCGATAGAAGTAACGGCTGAGAGGACAGAAAGTCATCGGTGTCTACTTAGTGGATAGCCATTGAATGCATCCCTGACACAAGCTCGTTACAACCTGTCCAGAAATTCCAACTCGCTCCTCCACTCAGGATATAATATCTAATCAGTTGTTGTACCTCACTCAGTCAATGAAGCCAAGCGACCCAACAGTGGAAGTAAAGGCGTTCTACTCGCTAAGCTACACGTCATCCTCGTGGTGGTGTTGCCTGCCAACAAGAGACTGCTACCCAACGCCATAGCCCATCCTTCTACCTCGCCTCGTGAAATTCATTATTTACACTTCGCGCCCGCCATAGATATCTACATCCTGCGCTAACACTTCCCTAATATCGCATCTGCCGCCGCACATGTACTCGAACTCCTCACACTACTACTACTCCGTGAAGTCGATGTGGGCGGAGCAGTAAGCGTAGCCAACGTTGAGCTCGAGCTCAGTGTCACAAAGACGATCGAAGTGCTCACGCTTTCCCTCGTACTCGTGCTAGTGACGATGCTTATACTCGTCAAGGCGCCACTGACTGATGTCGAGGTAGTCCACAGACCGCCGAGCGGACAGGTCAAAGCGCCGCCGAGACCGGTGATGCACGATGTAATTGTGGTCGTGGTGAACAACGTCGTCGTCGATGAAGAGGGCAGCGACGTCGTCGTAGTCGTAGTGACCACCGGCCCCAGCGGCGTGACGTAGAACGACGTCGTCGGCAACGGCGTAGAACTCGTGACACCGGAGCCCGCGACAGCCGTAGCAGTAGCGCTACTACTCGCCGGACTTCCAGCCGTCGTGCTGCTCCCCGAGACTCCATTAACGGGTCCAACGAACCCACCTCCCAGGCCTCCAGACGCAGAGGCGCCGGCACTCACAGGAGCGGACGCGCCTGCTGACACGCCTGAAGAGCCGGCGCTGACACCCGCGCCTACGCTTGCGCTGAGTCCTGCAGACAAGCCGAGGGAGGCTGAAGCGCTGCCGACGAGGACCGTGGTGCTGCCTACTGTGAGAGCGCCTGCAGTACCCGCACCAGCGCCTGGTGTGGCTGTCACGCCGACGGTGGCGCAGCCATTAAGGACGTTACCGCCGTTTGCGCAAGTGCTTGAGACGGTGGTTGTGAGAGCACTTGCTACTGCACTCGTGAGACCGTTGGCTCCGGATGTGATTCCTGCATCCATAGAAGACGTTGTGGCAGTGGAGGACGTGAGAGGCACGACAGACGGATCAGCGGTCTGCGTGGACGCGGTAGGTTGGTTGGCCACAGGATAGTAGTTCACCTTCCGTATTCCAGCCACAAAGCGACTGATAGCCGGCGTGAAGCCCATGATAGGTCCACTGTAGAGGTAGCAAGTACCCGAGCCAGCGCCTTGATTAGCGCCTACATACGTCCAGGCCGTGCATGTATTGTTGGTGGCATCGCACGCCTGGAAACAGTCGTTGAACGTACTTGAGGCGCCTGCTGTGCTGAAGGGTGCGCCTGTCGTGGCATTACCACAGCTGAGAACGTATTCGTTGCCGTTCTCCACGATCTCCTGAGTGCCGTTCATTTGACAGCGGTATGCGGGTCGAGATGATGATGCCGCGGCCGAAGAGCTTGTGGCGGAAGGAGTACCTGCGATACCTCCGAGGCCCAGGTCTGGTAGACTGGCGGAGAGACTTGAGGGCAATGTTACGGTAGACGGGAGCGTCAGAATCGATGAGAGTGAGATGCTGGACGACACCGTGAGGGTAGACAGTGAGCTCTGTAGCGTTGGAGAAGTAAAGCTGAGGCTCGTGCTTGGCAGCGATGGGGAACTCAGACTGAGGCTTGTACCTGGCACCGATGTTGAAGGACTAGTGGTCTGAGCAGGCGAACCACCGGGCAATAGGGTCAAAAGTGGATTCCCGCTGGGCGTAGTAAATCCGGTGGCGAGCGAGATCGTAGTCAGAGAAGGCGAGCTGAGTGTCAGGCTGCCACTTGGTAAAGAATTCAGGCCCGTGGAGAGCGTCGGGGCCGTGATATTTGGGACCGTGATCCCAGGAGTCCCGACCGAGGTGGATGGTAGCGTGAGCGACAATGAGGGCACAGTTACGGACACCATTGGTACCGATATCGAGCTCAGTGTCGGCGAAAGGGAGGGCACACCGACCGACGGACCCGTGACAGAGAGCGTGAGGCTGCTCCCAGTAGGCAGACTCAACGATGCGCTCGGTAGCGTGACAGAGAAAGACGGGATTGTCACAGTCGACAGGCCGTTGTTTGTCACTCCTGTGGGCAGACTGAGAGACACACTTTGGCCTGTCGTTGTTATCGACGGTATGCTAGGTGTCGCAAGGCCAGACAAAGAAATTGAGGGGACGGGGATGGATCCTGACGGCAGAGTAACCGTTCGCAGTGTCAGGGAGGGGTTTCCCACCGTGACACTCGAAAGAGAGATCGTCGGATTAGTGGATGTAAGCGCCAGACTAGTCGTCGGCAGGCTCAATGTAGGTACTGAAAGACCCGTCGATGGCACCGACGGCGAAATCGTTGGTACACCAGGAGTAGAGAGCGAGACGGTAGGCACGCTGACCGATAGGCTCGGGACACCGGTCAACGTACCGAGAGGGCTGCTGGCATCAGGCAGCGCCGTGCTCAGAGCCGGCGCGAAACTGCTGATCGGCGCTAAGATCGCGGAGTGCGAGTAGGTAGGGATGTTAGACGCCATACTAATGCTCGTCGCAGCATCATTGGCATTGCCCGGGATCTTCTGTACAGCTCGCTTACTGACCAAAACAACAGTGTTCGTACCATTAGCGACACGGCCGCCGGATCCGCCGAAGCTGCTCACGAATGTGCAGACTCCATTCGCGTATGTGAAGCCAGAGCAGGTTGTAGCTGCCGTGCACTCGTCGGAGCAGTCGGTGTAGCTGTTCGCAGTCAGTGTGGTAGTGTTGGTGCTTGTGAGAAACCCGTAGTTGCAGAGCACCTCGTACAGGCCACCGCTGGCGTCCAGGTATTGTGCCCCGTCTGCAGCAGGACACGAGAGATCAACAGGTACCATGGCTGTCCAACGAGGATCTGCGACATCCGTACCCAGCGCTGACTTCAGCCAGCACATGGAGGTGGTCTGGTCAAATGTGACTCCATTACAGCCAGATGTAAAGTCGCACACATTCGCACATGATTGCGCATTCGGCTGCGGTACGGACACCGTGCCATAGCCAAGCCGATTCGTGCTGCACTCGATCTGGTAGCTATGGCCCCTCGCAGCAAGGTAGTTCGTCCGGTCATCCCCAGGACAGGTAAAGATCGGCAGAACAATAGCACTTGGAATCGGCAGGCTAACCGAAGTACCAACCGAGGGCAGAGATACACTGCCTAAGGGAAGAGACGTGCTCGGTATCGCGAATGACGTGACGGAGACGTTGAGGCTGCTGAGCGACAGCGTCGGTAAGCTCAGTGACGGCAGAGGTGAGGTTGGCAACTGCGGCAGGGAGATCGAGGGTGTTGTCAGGGTCGGCAAAGAGCTGAGAGATAGTATCGGCACAGCCACAGACACGCTGGGCACGGATAGCGATAAGCTAGGGATCTGTCAGAGTCATTAGGGAGTGCATTCTGTAAGAGGCAATGCTGTACTCACCGACACGCTTGAAACGGTGACGTTGCCGATGCTCAACGAGTCTGCCGGAAGCGATAGTAACAAGGAGAGACTCGGTAAAGTCGCAGGTACACTTATGAATGGGAGTGTCAGCGACAAGCTGAGCGTCGGTAGGCTGAGGCTAAGGCTTGTCGATGGCACTGTCAAAGATGGCAGCGTTGGTAGCGTCAAGGAGAGACTCAAATCAGTGCTTGGTAGGGTCAACGTTAGACCCGTGGACAAGCTCAGCGAAGGCTGCACAGGCAGCCCCGTTGAGAGGCTGAGGGACAGATCGATGGATGTCGATTGTAACCCAAGCGATGGTAACCCAAGCGATGTTGGCGGCAACGATAGGCTCGGCAGGTTCGGTAATGTCGTCGGTATGGACACAGTGGATAGTCCATCAGTAGCGTTCAACAGTCCAGTCGCGAAGATCGTGACCGTCAAGGCCGGTAATGTGACTGTTAGAGTGGGCTCGCAGGTAGCTGTACCCGTCAGTATAGATGTCCATACTCATGGCCTGCACGATGCGGTAGGAACACTCACCACTCGTAGGCGGACCAGCGCCCAGCCCGACTGTGGGCGCTGCATTAGTGCCCACTCCTGCTCCGCCATCAGTGCCGAATTGAGCAGATTGTGCGTTGACCGCCGAAACTCCCAGTAGTAAGGAGAGCCACCGTCCCGACACTCGGTGAAGATTGACCACTCGGCACGACATCGCCGAGCTTCACGGCTCTCAGCCGAGTCAACAGAGCCGACAATGAGACCCCCGATAAAGACACTCCCAAGCAAAGCCGATCGGCAACAGTAACCCGGAGCAACAATTGAGCAGAGGAGGATATGGAACGCGTTCCCCCTCGCGACGCTGGCATTAAGGGAAGTTGGGGAGGAAATTAGTGTTGAGCATAACTGGAAGCTGGCATGGACAGCAAGAACAACAAACATGCACTGCGGCTAGTGAGAATGGAAGTATGGGTCGAAGTAATTACCACGATTCAGGCTATGGCCTAGAGCAATAGCTCGCTGGAAATGGTAGCCCAGAGCACTTGGGTGGGCTCCGCCTATTCGAGCTACCGTGGCCTTGCCCTGTTCTGAACGCTCTCTGGTCACCTCGCTGTGCCGAGTGTGTTAGGGTCGATGAATTTCTCATGCCAAATCCAGAGTCTGCGGCGCAGCTCCGGCAGCTGAGCCGGCACGCGAGATGCAGTCGATTTGATCTCGCTCGGCATGCCGGAATGCTTGGCCGAGTTGGGACTGGCGAGACTTCGCCCTAAACTTAACCTTCGCAAAGGTCACACTGGACAGCTTTCGGTCGAGAAGTCCACTCCGTATTCGCGAACTACGTTCCCGTCTTCTTGTGCTCGATCTGCGGACGTTCTGGGACACTTCGCCGACATGCTCTCCTCAGGCTCATGAAGACGGTCAATGTCTGCAAAGCATTTCTCGGCCCGCTGTGTCCAGGGTGGTCGGGAAATTATGGAGGGCGACTCTGCATTCCATTGCCGAAGCCGAGTATGCACGGTCCGATGAGCGTGGCCGATGAAGTCGCGTCACGATCGTGATTATTGATCTCATATGTCAACACTTGACTCTGCGCGTCGGAAAGATCGATTCTCCTTTCCTTGAAACTGCTTAGCCATCAATATCGACGACCAGGCGTTTTACAATTCCGTCGAAGATGCCGTGTAATGAGCAAGTCTCATACTTCTCAGCCAGTAGATGTCCATGAGCGGTTCCGTTGGTACTTCCGTTACTACTCGTCACATCCTTGCCCTCAACGACAGTGCCTTCAGGATAGACCGGCCGCTCGCCCTCCTCAATCAAGCGAATGAACATCGGATCAATGGGGACGGTACCCAAGAACGGCACATCGAAGTCCTTCGCCATGATCTTTCCTCCACCTTTCGAAAAGACATTCGTACACTCCGAGCAATTCGGGCACACATAACCAGCCATGTTCTCAATCACGCCCAGGATATGAACGCCAGTCTTGCGGCAAAAGTTCAGCTCTTTCTTCACATCACTGATACTGATCGCTTGTGGAGTGGTGACAATGACGGCGCCTGCTAGCTGCTCTGTCGTGGCATTCTTGAGCAGGGTCTCGACAAGTGAGATGTGTTCATCGCTCGTGCCGGGCGGGGTGTCGATGAGTAGATAATCGAGTGACTTCCATTGCACATCTGATAGGAATTGCCGCACCATTGCAGTCTTCTTTGGTCCCCGCCATACCACTGCATCGCCTCTGTTGACGAGCAGGAAGCCGAGTGACATGCATTGTAGACTTCCCAGCTTTCTGCCGTTTTGCTCCCTCGCCTCGTGTACAGGTACTGGGATCCATCCACCCGGTGCTTGCTTGACTTTCGCGTCTTCTATGCCGAAGAAGCGCGGTATGGAAGGTCCTGTGAGATCAACATCTAGGACACCGACGGAGTGACCTTGGAGGGCGAGTGTAAGGGCGAGCTGTGTGGTGACGCTGGATTTGCCGACGCCGCCTTTGCCGGATAGTACCAGAACGATGTGTTTGATGTCTGAGAGAGACATAGTAGGCCTGAGTACTACGTCGAAGCCATTTGGTGAATCGTCTCTCCGCCTCTTATATCTTGAGAAAGTTGTGATGACATTACCAAGCAAACCACAGCGGCTTCGGCTCGGGATCTCGAGAGTGCATGGAGGGTTAGGGGTGCGCAAAGGTGTGGTTATTCTTAACCCCAGGATGAAAGCCATATTAATTTCGCACCATCGTCTATGTCAAGAATGTGCCATATGAAGATCGCATTCGATGTTCCTAAGTCTGTAGAATATTCTCGGCCAGGTTGTGGAAGGTGCGGGCGACCAGGATGTCACCTTCGCCTGGATTATCACTCCGACTTGCAGACCAGATGAGAAACGCTCAATGTGACATGAACTTTTAGCCTCGAACACCATTCAGACACGAAAATCCAAAGCACGGCGATGTGAGGTAGCGGTTGACGCACGCAATGCTTATTGATGCTAGTCCTACCAATGCTACATGAAGATCCTCTGCTCCTACAATCACCACGACTTCACAGCATCCAATGGCAAATCCTGCCGATCAACCCTCTCACTTGCCAACTTCACCCACTTCTGAATCGTCCTCTCCACGTCCGCAACATCGCGATCAGCATTGACAATCACCACATCGTTCTCCTCGTCCGGATGGCCGAGCAGCACCTCGAACAACTCCCTCACCCTGATCTGCATGTCCGTCCGCTCGTAGACCTCGTCTCCATAGCCTCCGCGCTTCGCCGCAGTCTCCGGACTGACATCCAAGAAGATGCACAGATCTGGTCGAGGTAGCCCGACGTCAGGATGTCGTGCCCACTCTAGTCCGAGACCCGGGATCTGCTTTGCAGCGCTGTAGACGCAGCCAGAGTAGTAGTATCGATCTACGATCACCGTGACACCGTTTGCGATCCAGGTCGCAATCTGGTTCGCAGCCTCCCATCGATTGGCAGAGAAGAGCAAATGAACGACGTGATCTTCGACTTCGCTCTCCCCAGCCAGGTAAGCGTTGATCATTTGGCCTATGGGAGTCGTCCGATTCGGGAAGCGAATATGCTCAACTCGATCGCCGCGTTCCCGTAGTCGTTCGGCCAGTAGTGCGCATTGTGTCGATTTGCCGCTCCGGTCTAGCCCTTCGAGGCATATGAGTTTGCCACGTGGAGGATGTGAATACGAGGCGCTGCGGAGTGAGTTGTAGGATGGTTGGCGTCGGTAAGGTCCTTCCTGTGGGGTTTGCAGGGATGGCATGGGGTCGTGGTTCTGGTTTTGGAAGCCTGGCGCATAGCTAGATACTACGCGATCGCGTGCTGGATGTGCGGAGTTGTCTGGTGTGGTGATTGCTAGGGATAATTGGCTTGGTGTCGATCTGATTGATCTGGAGTCCAATTCGTACACGCCTTCGTTGGCGTTGCCATTCTGATGCTCAGCCATGATCTGTATGTGAGGATGTCCGTTGGAGGCCATGCTTGTGGTTATATCGTCTGTTTGCTGAAGTCATGATGGACTTATAGTAGAAGTTATATTTGGACTCACCCGTACTTGCTAGTTCCCACGAGGCTGAGCCAGGTACGGCATAAGCTCCGTGCGCGCCGAGGCCTGTGAAGATCTTCATGATTTTGTGTCACAGTCGCGTGGCCACATCTCCTTCGGAACTCGCGTTGATCGAACAGCACGCTCTTCTCACCGGATTAGGCTAGGATTGGCAATACGACTGACTCAAGGATGGCCACGCCGTCTGACGGCAAGGGGACTGACGAGGACATGTTCAAGATCATCAAGACATCAACAAACGCGCTTGGCCCACGACGCGCCAGACTCGCTCTACCCGGACGAAGAAGTATCGAAACGCCGCACTACCTCGGACTGACTTCACGAGGTGTCATCCCGCATGTCTCGCAAGACAATTTCGACAGCTTGATGGACGTCAGCGGAGTCTACATCGCGCTGGAAGACTGTATGTTTTGTCCGAATGCCTGATTTGCGCACGAGCGCTAATACACATGCTCATAGTTGATTGAAGTCATAGAACGAGCACCGCAGAAGATCCCGCCCATACTGAAGTTCGCGCAGCAGCGGCCTGTGGATCCACTGAGACGGTTCGTTGCTCTGCCAGATGAGACTCTGCTGGTCGTCGGAGCTAGACGGACGCCTCCATTGGCCGCGCCCGCCGCGAACAGCAATACTAACACAAGCGTTGCGATCTCCACTGCCATTGGGTTCAAGACGCTGAAGGCAGAGGCATATGCTGAGGACGTCGAGCTGCTCAAGCCTGACGTCGTCATTGGACTGGGAGATATCCCGTATGAACGCGCGCTGAGCAGCAAGCGCATCGAGAAGGCAGTGGATCGACAGATCCAGTGGCTGAAGGACCACGTCACGTCGCGGCAGCAAGTCAAAGCCGAAGACGGCACAAGCTCCAAGCTATTCGCGCCTCTACTGCCAGTCTCATGTGCAAATCAGCAATACTACATCGAGTGCTTGACGGGTGAAGTCCGGGACGACATACACGGCCTGGCTGTCTACGACTTGGAGTCTCTGCAAGATCTGCCTGGAAGTCTGTCTGATTTGCCGCAAATCGGGTTCACCGATCCGAAGACTCCTCATGACATCCTGAGGAACGTAGCACTTGGGATGGATGTTCATGCCGTACCATTCCTCACTACTGCGTCTGAAGCCGGCATTGCGCTTGACTTCAGTCTCTCGCGAGAGGACGGGAATTCCCACATTTTGCCGCTAGGCATCGACATGTGGTCCCCAGATCACGCCACAGAGCTGGGCCCGTTGGTCAAGGGCTGCACATGCTATGCGTGCACCGATCATCATCGAGCGTACCTGCAGCATCTACTCAACGCAAAGGAGATGCTAGCATGGGTGCTCCTGCAAGTACACAATCACGCCGTAATGGATCGCTTCTTCGGAGCAGTTCGACAATCAGTCGACCGAGGTACATTCGATGCCGATGCTGAGGCATTCGCAAGGGCGTACGAGCCTCAGCTTCCGGCGCAGACAGGAACTGGGCCACGCTTGCGCGGGTACCAGTACAAGTCGGATCATGCTGCGGAGACGAAGAAGAACCGGAAAGCATACGATGCGTTTACAAAAGTCGACACGCCCGACACTGTTGGGACACCAGACGAAGCTGAGGTTGCAGCGTTGACAGGATCGACTACACCTGCAAAAGTCAAGTGACGACAGAGCTGATACTGAGTACCAATGGAAATTGAAAAGCACTTGCCACACTGTCTAGGCCTTTGATTGAAGCAGACTCCTCGTATTCAGCTCCTGCGGAGGCTATGGCTAAAGCAAGCAGCCGCCATGAGCGAATGCATAAGGTGTACGAGCATCGACGTCCGCATCTGAAGAAGCAAGCGGCAGCTCCCGAAAGCTCGCCAAGACGATTCGCCTTCCAACGCAGAGATGGCGACATCGTCAAACATACAGCTACAACATGGAGAGTTCCTCGTTTTGGTAGTCCAGTAGCCGCTACGATGGTCGTACCCTAGTCGCCTTCTTCTTGGACGGTGCATGTTGTCTCTGCCAAGGTCTTGTCGTCACTGATAACCTCGACATCTTCCAGTCAGAAAGCTATGCACTGAGCATTGTGCCACTTTGCCAATGCTGCCATGGCTAGTTTCCATTTTCGCGGCCGTCTGTAACGTGTGGTCATGAAGGCGTCAGGCACACTAGATGGCTTGCGGCCGTTGCAGGGCTCGGCGCAAGTAAGAGGAAAAGTGTAGGTACAAGTCTTCAATACTCAGTCTCACCGTCCACTTCTGTCTCTCATCCTTATCGTTTCGTACTTGTCATCATCATGGCATCCGAGAGATTCGATCCTGCCTCAGGGCTCAATGGCAAGGGAATCCACGCGGAGACACCGAGTCCGGATAACCAGTCCGTTCGCACCGAAGAAGATCTCGTACAAGGCGACTACGGCTCTGATCGTAATCACGTCTTCGCCGACCCGAAGGTAGCGGACTATTGGCGGCGTGTCTACGAGAACGCGAAGTATGAGTGTAGGCACCGCTTCGACCCGGACATCACTTGGTCGGCGGCGGAGGAGAAGAAGCTCAAGCGAAGGGTCTGTAGAGGAGCTATGAGGACAGAGCGGAGGCTACGGAGCTGATGAAATTTGCAGATCGATCTGCGGATCATGATCTGGTGCTGGATGATGTTCTTGGCACTCGAGTAAGTACATCCTGCCTACCAAGGCCCGCGATAACAACGCTGATACACTACGCAGTCTCAACAGAAGAAACATCAACAGGCTTGTTCAAACATCCACTGGACGGTGTTTGCGGTGTTGCTGACTTGCGCAGAGCAATTTCGGACAATATGCTAGCAGAAGTATCTTACCACTGCCCTTGAGGATGCAGCTATGTCTGACGATACATAGCTCGGCATGAATACAAACGACTTTAACACTGGTCAGACTATCTTTCTTCTTTCTTTCCTGGCTGCAGAGCTGCCGTCAGGCTTGATATCGAAGAAGCTAGGGCCCGACGTTTGGATCCCATTCATCATCACAGCCTGGTCGCTGGTCTCGGCTTCCCAGGCTGGCTTGACGAGCCGCGCTGGATACTTTGCTTGCCGCTGTTTGCTTGGGTTGTTGATGGGAGGATTCATACCAGGTAAGATCGAGGCTGTACGATTTGAAGTGTCCCGTGGCTGATACACAATGTCCAGATACCGTGTTATATATCACATATTGGTACAAGAGCCGCGAACTTCCCATCCGTCTGAGCTGGTTCTGGACAGTCTTGTCTACATGTAACATTGTTGGCTCGCTCATCGCGGCTGGTGTGCTACAGATGAGAGGACTCCGAGGCTGGTCTGGGTGGCAATGGTAAGTTTTACGGGTTAAGTATGGTGCATTGCGATTGACTGTCGCAATAGGCTATTTTTGATCGAAGGCACAATCACTTTCTGCGTCGGAGTTGCTTCCTGGGGACTCATGCCAGCGAGTATAGTTCAGACTGCTGGCCGGATTCGTGGCAAGAACGGGTGGTTCACCGAGCGCGAGGAGAAGATCCTGGTGAACAGGCTGCTGCGAGACGATCCGTCGTATGTGTCCCGATGTATTCGCATCTTTGTGATGGCTATGCTGACCTCCGAATGTCAGCAAGGGTGACATGAACAATCGACAGGCCGTCAATTTGAGCAGGTTGTGGAAATGTCTCAAGGACTATGACCTCTGGCCGCTGTACCTAATTGGCCTCACGACTTACATTCCACCTCAACCACCTCAGAACTACCTATCCCTTATCCTCAGGACGATGGGCTGGTCGACTTTCAATGCAAATTTGTTGACCATCCCGTCGCAGTTCCTGTTTGGCGTGCAGGTGAGTAATTCATAGGAAGTCTGCGATGTGCCGAGAACTGACGTCTTCTCAGCTTCTCATAGTTTCTTGGGTCTCCGAGAAGCTGAACGAACGCTCTCTGGTCTCTAGCACGTCCAACATCTGGATCCTGCCGTGGCTCGCTGCCCTCGTCGGCCTCGGCGCTTCGGCTAGCGATTGGGTTCGATATGCACTACTGACTGGGCTCTTGTCATACCCCTACTGTCATGCGGTTCTCGTGGCGTGGAACTCTCGCAATAGCAACACCGTACGCACTCGTGCTGTATCTTCAGCGCTATACAACATGTTCGTCCGTGAGTACTGCTAACCCTGCGAGTCTTTCAGGCAATGCTCGCTGACA
The DNA here is from genome assembly GCA_036872775.1 of Oleoguttula sp. CCFEE 5521. NCBI lineage: Eukaryota > Fungi > Ascomycota > Dothideomycetes > Mycosphaerellales > Teratosphaeriaceae > Oleoguttula > Oleoguttula sp. CCFEE 5521. Next base: position 99 of record JAVRRP010001016.1, on the reverse strand, counting down.
TCGACACAGAAGCGGGAAACATCGTTGGATCGAACATCTACCGGGGTAAGTTGAGTAGTACCATCAACGATGCGTGAGATACTGACTAGGGCGAAAGAT
>JAVRRP010001015.1:0-12054 GCA_036872775.1 Oleoguttula sp. CCFEE 5521 | reverse complement strand
TTACGAAGCGCCTGGCGCGACAGAAGAGATAGCTGCTGCCGCAGCTGAAGTAGGCCCGGAATGGGACTTTGATGTTGACGTGTGCTTGAGGTCGGCCGGGTACAAGACGTTGTTCAAGTTGCCGCTATCGTCTGCCTCAGACTTTGCCGTGTGATCGTAGGACCAGCTACCATCTGCAACAAACTGCGCGGATGAGATGTCAGTAACCCAGCTGATCCGTTGAAGGTCGCGCGCCTGCCTTCGCAGCGCGCTTCCTTCACTCCACCACTGCGAGCGTCCTGTAGCATAGCACTCACCTTGTACAAGATCTTCTCGCCCGTCTCTGGAAGCTCAACAGTCTTCTCGTGCGCCGATCCAGACTTCTCTAGAAGCGTCGACTTGGACCACTTGTCAAACGTCCCCGTCACATACACCTCTTCTGCAGGATGTTCCCTATCATAGACTTATCGTCAGCATTGCTCTCCCGCCGAGTGTGTCCGCAGATCTGCGACGACCGGGACCGGAGCTCAGAACTCACCACCGGAACGTATAAGACCACATCTCTCTTCGGCGGTCAACAATCCAGTAACGAAAGGGCGCTGTGTATATATGCGCGCGAAGTGACTGCAACAACTGTACAAAGGCAAAGTCAAGGCGCGGATATGTACGGTGATGTGATGATGTCTGGGGGGGAGAGACAGTAGTGAGAAAGGACGGTGCAAGCTTTCAGCTCGAGCCTCGCTGCGCGCGCGCGTGTGAGCGAAGCGGGGAGGCTGGGACACGGACACCGAAGCGGCGGCTGGGCTCGAATTAGCACTGTATGGAAGATTGTGGTCTTCGCTAGTGCTGCCGATTGATCAAATTGATGGGAGGCGATGACGATGGTGGTGATAGCGATGTGGAGAGTGAAGTTGGTTTGAGATGAGAGGAGTTGGTATGATCTACGGTGGAGGAGGTTCTGAATGGTGAGAGCTGTTTGGGAGCTCTGGAGTACGGAGGTACTGCGGCAGGGAAGTCTCGAGGCGCGCGTGGGCGGCGTGGCGGTCCTGCAGGTCGGTCTGCATGGCGAATATTCGCAATCACGGCACGCGCTAGCAAAGTCACGACGGACGCGAGTTTTGGTCTCGGTGGAATTCTGTGTGTTTCCACGTGCTATGCTAGAATGCTCCCATTCATGTCGATGAACATACTATACGTGAGCACTGTAATTATGTCGGCCAGCCATTCAGACGTCTTTTGAAGTGACGTGCGAGAACACAATCCGCCCTTGAAAGGCGGTTGTGTCTCATCGTCCTCCGTTCCGATAGTCGATGCCCGCTGAATCTCGAGGCAGATATGAGCGAACACCACTTGCCATTCGCTTGCCATTGGGACGTCTACTTGATCATCCTCTTTCTCTTGCCGACCTGCGCTGAGAAACCAGTCTTGATAGCCGTCACTGATCGCCTCGAGCCACAGCTGTTGCAGGTGACGAAGTACAACCGGTTCTCTCCCTTATTGAGCTCCGTATCTGGGCTGCGGCAGGTCTTGCAGGAAACGTACTCGACTGTAAATCATGTTAGCAGCTGTCTGACAAAGTCAAGACAAATAATATGAACGTACCAATATACCGCCTCAACACATTCTCAATCTGCTTCTGCTGGAATCTTCCCTTGATGACCAACCGCCTGCTCCCGTCCACAGACCCAGAAGTACCCAACTCAGCAAACAAAAACTGCGTCACATGCTCATCCGTCCGCTTCATCCTCTTGCAAATCTCCGCGATGTTCGCGAAAATCGTCTTCTTGTTGCCTTCACGCAGGCACTGCGGTGGAGGGATCTTGTAGCTCTTCGGCAGCCCCCCGCCAAGATCTGGGTGCGAGTCGTGGAGGAGTGTGAAGAAGCGGGAGAGGAGCGAGGCGTAGTTTATGGGCGAGTCGTCGCTGTGGGCCCAGATGCCTGTGCCGGCTATGAGGTCGCCTTCTTGGACGCCGGCGGCTGAGGGTGCAGCGGCCGGAGCATCGGTGGATTCTGCGCCATCGGCAGGTGCAGCACCATCCGCACCTTCGCCTCCGGCTGCTGCGAGAGCGGCCTCAAAGTCCTCGACCTCAGCAGCCTTGGGCTTCTTCTTCTTCTTTTTCTTGAGCGCACTGAGATCGACTTCGCCGTCATCTTCGTCTGCAGCTGCTGTGGGCGCCTCTGCTGTGGCGTCCTCGTCCTCTTCCTTCTTGGCGCTGCTGGACTTCTTCTTCTTCTTTTTTGTGCCCAGAGCTAGAGCGTCGAAGTCCTCCGTTGCATCGTCCACGTCTGCGTTGGTGTCGCCGTTTGTCTTCGAGTGCGAATCGGCAGTAGATGCATCGTAGGCTTGTGCTGCTGATTCCGTGACATTTCCGTCAGAGTCGACAATGGTTTGATCGTCTGCGAATGCGACTGATTTGCGCTGCCGCCGTGGTGGCGGTGATGATTCGTCTGCCATGATTGCGGTGTGTATGTGTGGCAAGAGGAGTGGCAGTGAGAGAATCGCAAGATATGAGTCCCCGCGTCCACAGTGACTGAGTCAGAATTTCTGTGACGTTCTAGCGCGGGCCTTCCCGTTGGGCTACGAAGTAGCTCCATTGAATGCAGCTACATCGCTTCATTAAACTAACGAGAAGCGCTTCGCTGTTTGGCAGATTGCCAACATGACCACCCCGTCCTCCTCCTACGCGGACATCCCCTCGCCCAGCCTCCCCGAAGAAGTCGACTCCCTGCCCTCCTCCTCCGCCGGCTCGACAACCTCGGTCTCCCCAAGTGAAGACTATGAAGACAGCGATGCGGAGCGGGAATGGCGTGAAAGCCTACAGCAGCTGGAGCTACTCCTGACTATGGTACTTGTCCCTTATCTGGGCAAGTATTTTGGAAGGAAATGTGCATACTGGGGTGAGTTAGAGGACAAGCTGTCAATTGCTTTAGTGCGGCGGGCTGACAGTGAACAGGCTGGGGAAAGTTCATGATGTGGAAATATCCCGTCACTGTCGAGATCACTAGTCCGGGAGCATTCAAGGGTGCTGGTGCGATCGAGGCGGCTGCATCACTCTAAGTCGTAGCATCAACACTCACCGGTCGCGACGCAAGGGATGAAGTGCAGACTGCGATTCTTCCTTCAACTATGCTTTGCGACCTCCGCCATCAGTCTCCTGACTCTATGCGTACCACATGAAGGCGGACGGGAAGTGATGGGTCAATACTGGAAGCTGATCAATATTGACAAGAAAGAATTGATCCATGAGGTGTTTGATGACATTCAGCGGTTTCTGAGGTATCCGAGTTTGCGGAGGGTACCTGTCTCGCAGGCAGCACTTGCGAGGACGTCCGTAAAGTGCGCTAGCCTGACCTCATCTTCTCCAGCTTCGGAATGCAAGCTTACGCATTTCAGGTCGCGAGGCATCTTTGTCAAATTACCGCAAGAGCTGATCGACGCCATCGTCCAGCAGATCAGCTTCAATGAAGACATCATCTGCTTCGCCCTGACCTCGACCTACTACTGGCGTCTGTTCCAGCCCCTAGTACGCTTAGCGATTATCAAGTCATCGACGCCATGGGCTGGCGATCGCATCGTGCATATCGGAGAGTATGCAGCAAGCGTGCCGCCACGCTGTCCTGACTTTGTGTCTATTCAGTCCTTCAACACTGTTCCGCACTTGCGCGACGACAAAGAAGCGGCCTTGCGCAACCCACTTTACGCACTCGTCGACGACGACGCACCCCCGGCTCACTGCTCCGATTGCCCGACCTTGATCACTCTGTCTGACTACGTCCGTCCAGAAGACCTCATGCTCTACATCCGTCTGCTGAAGAGTTTAATGCGCGCTTGGGCCGAGCGCGGCCAAGACGTCTTGCGCAACCTGACAACAATGGAATACGTACTAGCCGAATCGGTCTCACGGACATCTGCCCGTAACTACGGGGTATATGACCTTGGAGACATCGTCGTGATGTTCACGCGCTGGAGCGAAGACTCATCGTTCCCACGTCACGAAGCTGGACGCCATAGTCGGTGGGCTGGCTGTCGATTTGACATCATCGATGAAGCGGACTTCGAAGACAAGGAGGGATGGCGAAACGTCTCTGACGACATGGTCGGAGTGGATGGCGAAGAGTCTAGCGACGGAAATGGCTGTGATGCCATCCGGCGTCACATTTTGTGAATTCGAACGGTGCTCGATCCGGTGTCGTACTGTAGTCTGAAAGCTGTTATATCTGCCCAGTCCCGCCCGTGGCAGGTACGTACGAAGTTTGTCAAGCTCCATGCGCATCTCTTCTCCCACATCGCGAAGAACTATTCAAGCGGATAGGCGCGACACAGTTGCCTGCCTGCCTGCTGTGCGTGTACCAATGCTAGCTTGGCAATAGTATAGTACAACTACCTGGAATCATGGTGCTGCACCTTTACCGCGCGACCTCATCGAGACAAGATCCTCTAAGCATATCGGATATGGCTCAAGCTGCAATCAAGGCCCCTAAAGGATACCGGAGAATCATCAACGTAGACAAACGAGTCGAGATGCGGCCTGAAACACTGGAAGGGCTGCTCGAAGTACCCAGTCTTTGGCAAGTGCTCGTAAGCACTGCAGCGCTCTACAAAGCGAAGGGCAGGTGCGTAGCCATCCTTTCTGAATGAGTAACGTCTGTATCAAGCTCATGGTGCTCAGCTCCAAGGGGATGCTCGTGAGGCTGCCCAGAGAGCTGCTGGATGCGATCATACAGCATCTTACATACGACCAGGACACAGTCTGTCTGGCGTTGACATCATCCTTCTTCTACCACCTGCATCTACCTGCTTTTCGACAGGCGATGATCCGACGCTTGGGACCTTGGGCTGGCGATCGTATCTTTCGCACAGGACTACACGATACTGGAGTACCAGACCATTGCTGGGACGTCGCGATCTGCGCCGGGACGCAGATCACAGACAATCTCGGAGACGGTGACTGCGCTCGATATCGTCGAAATGTGGACTGGCATGCGCTTAATCCTGCAATAGCTTTACCAGGTGGGAGCAGGCGAAAAGACCAGCACTTGGGTGTCATGTGGGCAGCTGGTCGATGTTCTGCGGCTTGGGAGGCTGCTGGAAAGTGCCACTTTGCAAGGGTCTGGTGTAGGAACGATCTCGTTGACAAGGCTGCGACATAGAGGCACGGCTGAGAGTCAGAGGGGACGTTGTTAGACAGCTGCAATGTTGGCACAGTCGGAAAGCGGTAACGTTTCAAGCTCCATTGTCACGGTCATTTCGTCCATGCCCGTCTGTGTAGCGTTAAAGATCTGTGTTACAACCCATCCAGGCCATGTGGAGCGACGTCCAGGTATTAGCTGCACGACAGGCGAGCCTTCCATGTCGATGCGTAAGGGACGGCATGGCAGCCTGCTAACTCACTTTTCACGCTGTTCTTCAAGACCGCTGTCCAGTGCCGCCGCACCATCATTTCGACGCCTCGCAGTGACCAGGAGGGATCAGCGACTGGACGTGATGGAGCAGTTCAAGCTCACTAACGTGGACCGTCGCCTTGAGGTGCGACACTACGAGCAGCTCGAAATCCTGCTCAGGATACCCAAAACTCCGCGAAGTTTCACCTTCGGCGGAGGTAGCGCTTCTCGCCAGGTACACATTCCATTGTTGCTCTCCGTAATCCGCCACGACTGACCATCTTTCAGCTCCCTCGGCGGCTTTGCAACCCTGCCGCAGTTGATTCTCGAGATTATCACCTACTTCATGGACCCCGAGTCTGTCGTCCACCTTGCCATCACTTCCGCATCATTCTCTCACCTTCTCCAGTCATCTTTCCGCCAGGCCGTCATCAGACTCACGGCGCCATGGGCAGGCGAACGAATCCTACGCATAGGTCATGAGGCTACAAGCGTGCCTTTAATCTGTCCGGAATTCACTGCGCAGCATTACGACGACGACGCACAACTCGACCGAGCCGGGAAAGCGGCAGCACAGAAGGCACAGAAGCCGCTATGGTACATCGTCCGTCGTGAGCGTAATTGCCCTGCGCCAGCGTGCTGCGTGCCTCGAGAGTCGCCTCTCGAGCTGCTACAGCAGATCTTGAGCGATGACCCCTTTGGTCGATATGCTCTGATGTTAGATTCGCTGACTCTGCCTCCGGGACATCGGCGAAACGACATCCTGCGGAATCTAGACATGAAGCAATACGTCCGCGCTAGGACTCTGGCACCGTCTCGTCGCATTGACATGTGGGGAAGGGCGAAGGAAGTGCATTACAGTTTGGAGCAATTCGTAGAGATGCACACGACTTGGACGGATGGTGCGGATAATGCGCATCCAGGCCTCAAGCGGAAGGGCAGGTGGGCTGGCTGTCGATTTGACATTGTTGACAAAGCCGACTTCCAATGCAGGAGGGGATGGGTGGACGTGTCCAGTAAGATTGCGGGTTGGGTATGAAGTTGTAGGGCCATGAGTCGAGAGCAGTCCAGAGCTGGAGTGAGCGACAGCAGATTATAGAAGGTGTAGCACTGAGGCTGTATTCAATCTCATCTTGACCACAAGAGAAGAGAATCGTCCGGAGCCTGTCCGGGCCAGAAAGGTTGGCATCTACGGAGCCTCACCAGTCGAGGCGCAAGGGATGGCCACGGCTGCCGGTCATCTGCAGCGCATAGGTTGCCATTCTACCCTGGTACGTAACAACCTCCTCTTCCTCATCCGTACACACCGATCTCGTCGCAGTGGGACAATGGCGGAAGCTCGTCAACGTCGACGAAAAAGACGAGTGTCGAGACCGCGATGATCTCGAAGTCCTCTTACGCATCCCGCGTCTTCGCAAGGTACGCGCGCAGAATCTTCCAGTGGCCAGATCGCTAGCGAGGTGATTAGTCTATCTCGTAGTAGCATATAATCGCGTTCTGACGCTCACCAGCTCCATCGACACTCTCATCATCCTCCCTCCGGAACTGCTGAACGCTATCGCCACTCTCCTAAACCATGAAGCTGGCATCTGCCTCGTCCTAACATCTGCCTACTTCTGCCGCCTTCTTCTCCCCCTGTTCCGCAACGCGATCCTCAATCTCACCTCAGCATGGGCGAACGACCCTATCGTCCACATAGGCGACTACGCCGAAACCATCCCGCCAACATGCCCGGAGTTTGTGTTCCGACCGTACGAGTGGCATCCGGAATTGAGTCAAGCCGAGCAAGAGGCAGGCGAAGTAGCCGCAAATGCGCTCGATCACCTCGTCCCCGCGTGGCGACCTGATGGTGTCTGCTGGGGACCGCCAAAGTCGCCGCTCCGGAGGCGATGTACGAGTCCACGGAGGAGGACTATGAGTTTTGTGAGAGACTCATCGAGCAGCTTACTCCCCGCTAGCGAGCCGCCGAATGATGTGCTTCGGAACTTGAACTTGAAGGAGTATGTGCGACTAGATGAACTGCCGCAGTTGTCAGATATCGAGGATGTGGGCCGTTTGTTTGAGACGTATACCACGTGGACTGATGCTCATCAGCGCGTACATGATAGAGTGGGGTGTAATGGGCCGTGGGCAGGGTGTAGACTTGACATTGTTGATGCGGCTGAATTCGAGGAGAGGGAGGGATGGAAGGATGTGACTGTGGAGGTGCTTGACCTGGAGATGGGCCAAAGCCAGTGAGAACGTTGAGTTGATTGCGAGAATTCGAGAGGCTGGCACTGAGTGTCCTGCCGAACAGTTTGGTGTCCGAGAACAGCAATGCCAATGTGCCTTGATACTGCCTCTACGAGGCGAATGCAGTCTTCTTGCCCGTACCCTCCACAATGCCCATCTTCGCCCTCTGCGCGGTCGCCAATGCCTTGCCGGGTGCAACATTCCTCGCGTCCTGGTGCTTCTGCCTCCTGACCGCCTGGCGCTGATCGGGATCCATCTTGGCCAGCCTCGTGGGTACATCACCAACCTTCTCATCCGTCGACCCTGTGCGATCATGGCGATCGACGTAGGGTCCACGAGTAGAGGCAGCAGCACCCTGCTTATCTGCAGAGCCCTTGCCGTAACGCTTCTTATACCTCGTCTGTGCGTCCTCTGCGAATTCGCAGCGCAGTTCACGACCTTGCAGACGATTGATGAACCACTTCCGCTTCTTCTCCTTCTTGATCTTCTTCGCTCTCTCTGGCTCCTCCGCCTCAGCATCGCTACCCACATCCTCATCGTCATCAGCCTCGGGTTCCTTGAAGATGAAGCCCTTGACTGCAGCCTCCGCAGCTTCAACAGTCGTGAATCGAATCCAAGCATACCCCTTACACTTGCCTGAGTCCGGAAAGGTCGCCATAAAAACATCCTCCACCACCCCAGCCTGCCCAAAATGCTCTTCGAGATCATCCTTCGTCACATCGAAAGTAAGGTTTCCCACAAAGACCTTCTGGCTCGGTGGCTTCTCCCCCTTCGCGAGTGCCTCCGCTGCATCGGCGCCTTCCTTCTTCAATGCCGGATCCGGCCGGCCCTCGAAACTCTTCGCGTCCTTGATCAGCACCGCCCGTCCCGTCATGAGCTTCTCACTGACACCCACGGCTTTGACAACATCCTCAGCGGTCTTGAAGTCCACATATGCGAAGCCCTTGTTCTGAGGCTTCGGGCCCGGTCTCTGCGGGCCGCGATTGGGAGCGGGCTCAGGCATGTGCAGTCGAGTAATGGAGTCAGAGTCTATGTCTGCGTGGTCGAGGAAGAAGGTGCGGATAGCATCTTTGGTTGCGGACCAGGGGAGATTGCCAATCCAGATGCCATGCTCGGAGCGCTTCTGCTCGGCCGGATTTTCTGGGACGGATGGGGTCTTTGGCTTAGCATCAGGTCTTGCAGGCGCAGTGTCTCCATCTGCAGTAGCGATGGCAGGATCAGTCGCAGCAGTATTCGACTTGGTCTTCGCTATCTTCTCTTTGCGCTTAGCCTTCTTGGATGGAGGTTCGGGAAGGTTGACGTCGATTTCCAGCTCTTCCTCTGGTGGGACGATCGGGCGTTTGCGCTTTTGTGCTTTAAGCGCGGGGTCTGGACTAGAGCTCCGAGAGCGCGTGTCTATCTCGCTGTCTGACATGGTCGATGCTGTATGTGGATAGGCTGCCAGACGGGGCGGTATGATCTTGAGCATGCGTTCGCGCAATCGCAAAAGTTACTGCATTTCTGTGCATGACTCGAGTCAGACGGAACGACTTCCGCGTCATTTGGTCGCCAGTGGGTACGTACGGTACCTTCAACATCTTTCAACCCGTTTACACCCTACATCGATCCATCATCCATGCAGCAGAGACTAAGCTGTTAGCAGAAGGGTTCTATCAATATGGCTGGTATATCATTGCCTCTCGACAAGGTCATGACTGTACTCCACCGCCTGCGACCACGGCTGAACAGCTACTTGCTCCCAGCCATTCGCGTGCTGTTCGAGCACGATCTCAGGCGCGAATTACTCTTCAGGGTGCATCGCGAGATGCCGCGCTGGCGTTGCTCGGACGTCAGCACCTTCCACACATTCCTTTCCCGGAGACCGTCACAATATCTCCAGGCAGCGATCTACCGACCGGGCAATGCACGTAATGCCCAGCTTGACACTTCGCGGACTGGCTACACGTTGCACATGGCACAGCATTGAAAGTGCCAAGCCCGCCAGTGCTGCAAGCTGTCTGCACTCCCCTGTCACCCAATCAAACGCTAGTCTGGCAACCTCTTGGGCATCGTGAGTACGGTGATGTCGTCGTGCATGCTTTCTTCTGCTATCAATGGCAGCAGACACAGTGCGCAACGTGCTGCAAGTGTAAGCAGTGCCTCCAATTTGGCGCCGGTTTCTTCCCTTCTCTCGTGGCTGTCGCAGGGCTGTACAATCCCATCAGCAGTGAAGCCCACACAGATTAGTACACATCAAAATGTCTTCATCCCATCCGCGCCGCCGGCGCTCGACTTCATACGATCGCCTATCGCACCGCGGGACACCCCAAGAACCTCGTCGCGACTCCTACCTCCGCTCGTACTCCCCAGGCGGCACCGAGTACACTAGCTTCCCTCCACCACCAAGATCAGAGACTGAACGCGAAGCCTCACCAGCCGGCACAGCTGCGTCGCATGGCGCATCGCAATACGCACTAGCGCCCTACGACGAAGAAAAGGCCTACGCAGAATACACCCGCGTCTACGGCCCCGAGGAACCTTACCCACCGCCACCACCGCGCAGCGAAGCAAGTACTCAGTACGCGCCAAGGCGCCTTCGATCACCGAGCCCACTATCAGATGATCTCACAGCCTACTCCGGCCCGCGTCGTAGACAGTACATGGACTACGATGACGACCGGACGGTCTCTACTCGTCGCTACTCACCGCCACCTTCATCTTATACCTCTCGGCGCACGAGACGGCGATCAATGCACTCGCCCTCGCCACCCAAGGAGACCGAGAACGCAATTACGTCCTCGCTCATCGGTGGCGCAAGCGGCGCATACTTGGGTAACCGGCTGATTGGCAAAGGCGCGCTAGGGACGCTGGGAGGTGCTGTAGTGGGAGCGCTGGGCGTGAAAGCTATTGATCTTCTCGAGGAGAAGCGGCGAGGCAAAGGTGAGAGTGGGGATCGGCCGAGACGAAGGAGGACTGACGAGGTAGAGAGGCGTGATTACGGGTATGAGAGCAGCGATCGAGGGACTTCGAGGCATTCTGAGCGACCACGACGCAGTAGACGGAGGAGTTACTCGATGGACACCTATCGATGAGGTTACGTTCTCTCATCATTACCGCCTAAGTCTACTCACAAAACCGTGTTCCTGATGACTTCACGCGCACAAGTCACGATTGCTCTGTCCCGCTCAGGGATTCACTTCACTTGCACGGCTGCTTCCACTTTAGGGCTTAGCGCAGATCATTTTACACCTTAATCACACTGTATCATACTCGGTTTCTACCGAGACACTGATCTTAACCACTCGGTATTCTACAACCTCGCATCATGTCCCTCGACACTGCTCCCACTACTCCGATCATTCTTCTCGCCTCCACTGACCTCCGGGCGCTTCTCGGCATGCGCAATTTCCGTACCATCTATGGTCCTCCCAGGCGCAGCGGACTCCTCATCTTCCGGCCGTTTCCAGAAGTTCCTCTTGCCATGCGAAACCCTCACCATCCAAGGTGGCAAGATCCCACCCTCGAGCTTATAAGTCCACGGTTCCTTCAATTCCTTCTCGGGAACTTTTATCTTCCCGCCCGACACTTTTTCGATCACCCACACTCCGCCATTGAGGATTATATAAGACATGATTCCCGAGATTAACCCGTAAGCAATCGAGTACGTGAATGGCATGATCGCAATGGTCAGGAACGCCGGGATAGCGTCGCCCAGGTAGCGCCAGTTGATTTCAGTAACTGCTTTCGCCATCAGCGCGCCAACGATGATGAGGGTGCAGCCTGTGGCCCAAGGTGGGATGGAAGCGAAGATCGGAGCAAAAAAGATGGAGATGAAGAAGCAAAGGCCAGTCGTCATTGCCGTCAAACCAGTAGCGCCGCCTTCAGAGATACCAGCACCGGATTCGATGAAGGCTGTGACGGGTGGGACTCCCATAAGCGATCCGATGGAGATGCCAAAGGCGTCAACCAGATACGCCACAGCTGAGCCTTCGAAATCCTGCGTCTTCTCATCTATCGCGCCAGCGAAGCGGGCCATGGAGTACAGCGTGCCCGTGCAGTCGAGGATATCGACGTAGAGGAATGTGATGAAGGCCAAGCCGAATTGTGCGCCGTACTCGGACACGTTCCAGCGCTGGACGACGAGGATGTTCTTGATCGGGCGGAATGCGACGACTTGCTTGAAGAAGTCGAAGGCGCTGTCTCCGAGCTCAGTGTGCGGGAAGTACGTTACGGGTGTGGGGCGAGGCCATGAGATGATCGAAACGAGCAATATGCCGGCGATAATGGCGCCCTTAACGCGGAACATCATGAGAAACACCGTGAAGAAGCCGCCGCAGAAGATGCCAATCCACATCGTAGGGTTACGCATCTTGTCGGAGGACGGGCAGAGCCCGGTTTCGGGGTCCATGGATGCTGGGTGACAGCCAGCGAGTTCCATTGGGGTTGCAGAGGCGCCTTGGACTGCACCTATGCCGGCGCTGT
>JAVRRP010001014.1:0-12057 GCA_036872775.1 Oleoguttula sp. CCFEE 5521 | reverse complement strand
TGCAATCGCTACTGGCCAGCTCCCGACGCTAACGAAAGCTTAGCTCTCGTTTCAGCTCGAGCAGGTATGCACGACTTGTGAAACATAATCGGATATGTACGACTTCATTTAAGAGGTGAAGTGTGAAGTTGCTAGATGAGGTGTGGTGTGCATTCCAGTCATGGAAGCTGCGATCTCGAAGCTTGGCGCTCAACTAATCTGCAGCATATTGTACATCTGCTCCGCAGCTTCATCACTCAACAGTCCATCCTCGACAAGTCCACCGAGAGCTTCGCCGTGTTCAGTCTGGCCATCCGCTGTGGCACTACCACCTTGTGTGATTCGTACGACTTCATCGAACAAAGCAGAATGCTGCGAGCTTTGAGCCACGATCTCCTCGTCACCGAGCATCTGGCCGTGTTGCATTGCGCCCTTGTAGAATGTACGTGAATTCGACAACAGCGTCCCAGCACTACACCTGATAGCATCGGAGAGCTCAATCCCCGACGTACTTGCCAAGCGATAGCGCAACACCTCAGTATCGGCTTTAAGCTCGTAGATTCTCGCCTTCCTCTCACGAGCATCATCTGTGCTAAGTCCGGCAGCAGCACTCAACAGCGCTTGGGCTGCGGTGAGCTGACCCCAGCAGTCAGGGCCGTCAATATTCCCAGAGGTCTCGGAGCGATCCAGTGCGGAAAGAACGAGCTCCTCCCTTGCCTGTGCTTCTGCGAAGAGCGCATGTGCGCTGCTCTCTTTGCCAGGGAAGTTGAACACTTGGAGCTGCTCGATGGCTGTCTGCAGATCGACAGCGTGGTTACTGAAACGCGCATCTGCTAAGCTCGCGAAGAAGATGGCTCGGTCTAAGGCTGTCGACAGTCTTGCAGGGCTCTGATCAACTACAGCCAGTAAAGCAATGTAGCGTGGTGCTTTGTTCTCAGCGAGCGCTTCTGCCATGTCTGCCAGCGTGCCCGACTCAGATGGGTCGTCGATGGCAACTAGCGTCGTCAACGCAGCGAGTGAAGCGTGCACGGTGTCGAGCAGATCACTGGCAGTTATCGGCGCTACAATCGTTGCAGTGCGCTCCTCTGCTTCCGAGCTGGCTGCAGTTTCAACTTGCGCCTCAGTCGGGGAAGCCTCGTCCTGCATCTCCTCGATGCGTGCCTCAGAGTCAATCCTCTGCTGCTCGAACATCATCTCCTGCTTACTCAAACAAGCTGACAATACCTCCAGCGCTTCATGCAGCAGCTTCGTCGGCTGCTCACCGTCCTCATCACCTTCTCCATGCAACACTTCAGCCAGACTAGTCAACACCTGCGCAGTGTTGAACAGCGCATCGACGTTCTCTCCGTCCAGTCTCAGCACCTTGCGATGATCCTCCAACGCCGCATGTAACAGCGTCTCCAGTGACGCAGCGATATGAGGGACCAGAGCTGGCTGTTGAGAGAGCTCTAGCATGAGACGAGCCTTGTTGTAAGCTAGGTCGAAGTTCTGCGGATGCTTCGAAAGACCACGTTCGTATAGCTCCAGTGCTCGTGTGAAAGCTCTGGCCGACTTTGCTGGGTCGCCGGCACGCCATTTGCCGCCGGCTTCCTCTTCGAAGTCGGCGGCTTCTTGGAACTCGTCTGCTGTTTGAGGTTCGGCTGACTTTGCTTTGACCTTTTTGGGTGGTGGCCGAGTGAATTGTTTGGGTTTGCTGTTGGCCATGGTGACGCTGAATTCCGTTGTATGAGGTGACGAAGCAGTCCGGTACGATGATATGCGTGTTCAGTGTTCTAGCTTTTTGTGTGCCCGGAAATGTATTTGATCCAAAAATTCATCCTCGTCTGTTGCAACGCTCATCAAAGATCTCGGCTTGGCGTATGTTTCTTCGGATGGTGATCCGAATTTTGCCGCCGGCAGTGCGTGCCGAAGCTGTGAAACATGACTGCATTGGAAACGCCGTTTGCTTGAACATGGTACAGCAACGGCTCTCAAGACACTCGAGGGCTGAATCGGAGGCAGGCGGATCAGTTGAGAAGAGCGACTGAAGCCCCAGCATTGGCGACGCCCTCAAGCTTGGCCTCGTCGAAGCGGTCGCAGTGGATCTGCAAGTCGCCGAAAGTGGCCGGGGTTATCTGGCTTCGTCATAGCACGTTCCTGCTATTTCGCCAGGTACCCACCGCGCCGGACATCACTCCACGCCATGATTGCAAGGTAACAGTTGTTCAAAGCTCTTCCTCGCAAGTCTTATCAAGGTACATCCGCGCTCCGTCTGCCTCAGCAACACTGGTACGATTCAACAATCACAATCATGGGCCACCCTCCCTCCCTCTTCTCCTTCCCCACCACCGCCGACCTAGCCCCAAACCTCCGCACTTACATCCTCGCCGCGCAAGCCGAATCCCTCAAACGACACAACACCTTCCGCGTTGCCGTCTCCGGGGGCTCCCTCCCGAAAACTCTCGCCCAGGCGCTCCTCTCGCCTCCAAACCCCGAGAACCCTGACGATAAACCCGAGTTCGACAAATGGGAAGTCTTCTACGCGGACGAGCGCTGCGTGCCGCTGGATCACGAGGATTCGAATCACCGGCTTGTGAGGCAGGAGTGGCTGGATAAGATTCCTGAGGATCTAGGCCAGCCGAAGGTGCATCATATTGATGTAGGGAACTTGGATGATCCGCAGGAGGCGGCGGACTCGTATGAGAAGGCATTAGTCTCGGTCTTTGCTTCGAGAGACAGTGTTCGGGTGCCGGGCTTTGATCTGCTCCTGCTAGGTTGCGGGCCGGACGGGCACACGTGCTCGCTGTTTCCGGGGTATCCGCAGCTGAGGGAGAATGATGCGTGGGTGCTTGCTATCGAGGACTCGCCGAAGCCGCCACCCAAGAGGATCACGTTGAGCTTGCCTGTTGTGGTCGCGGCTGCAAGAATCGCGTTTGTGGCTACAGGAGAGGGGAAGAAGGAAATCCTCAATAAGATTCTGGAGACGGACGAGGGGCGGCAGCTGCCTTGTGGGTTGATCAACGAGCAGGCAGGGGATAAGGTGAGCTGGTTCTGCGACGCGGCAGCTACTACGGGGATCACCTTCCCACGAAGGGGAAGCGTGATATAGATGGTTAGTAGATGGGAGTGCTTCGCCCACTCTCTGCGGGCACTACATGTACGTACGCGAGCACATGAGAAATGAAGGAACGACCACAGTGCAGCCCATGATCTAAGCGATTATCAACAAACTGCTTCGCTTGAAGTCACTTGCCCAAGGGCCTCAATAGCATAGTGAACGTCCTTTGCGCTGTCCTGATCTCCAGTCCAACACCATTGGATGATATCGCCAAACAAAATCTCATCTACCTTTGGGAACATGCTCTTCACATACAGTTCTTCGACCTCCTCGTCAGCTTTGTCCGCATATGGTGGCCTACCAGTCACAATCGCGTAACCTACCGAGCCCAGCGCAAAGACATCTGTTGGTCTTGTCGCTGGCGCATCAATCGGGCGTGGCAAAAAGTACCTCGCGCTCTCGGCAGCACTGCCTTCATGGTCTTGCAACTTTGAGCCCGCGAAGTCTGTCAGGTACAACCGAACCTTGTCATCGAGCAAGTAGTTACTCAAGCTAATATCGCAATGCACCACACCGTGAGCATGCAACACGCTGAGTGCTTCCGC
Source organism: Oleoguttula sp. CCFEE 5521 (assembly GCA_036872775.1). NCBI lineage: Eukaryota > Fungi > Ascomycota > Dothideomycetes > Mycosphaerellales > Teratosphaeriaceae > Oleoguttula > Oleoguttula sp. CCFEE 5521. The sequence goes on along the minus strand of JAVRRP010001014.1, from coordinate 8,436 downwards.
AGCATCGGCCGCAAGCTGCAGTCGACGCTCCGTAGTTAAGCTCGCCTTCGCTTCGAGATGTTCTCGCAACGTCCCGCCACTCAAGTAAGGAAATATCAGACGCTCGGGCGTGCTGCCAGGGAGCAGATGAAGCAGACGTTCATGCTGAGGTAGGACCGAATAGATGTTGTATTCGCGCTGGAGATCGGCCACAGAGTCTGAGTTGTTCATGTCGTACTGCCGCTTCACGACCTGATCGGAACCGTGTTCGCGGTCGATCATGCCCGATGTGCCGGCAGAGACCATGTGCCAGCCAAATGGAGTAGGGATCATGCCCTCGCCCTAGATGCTGTTTGCTGTTGAACGACAGAGGGTGCAGTCCCGGTCGCGAGCTGGATCGGAGGACACATCAGCCCGGTCTCCATGACCTGATTGCAGTCTCGATGGCGTTGAAGCGTCATCTGCGTTTGAAGTTACCATGACTCTGTCCTTGGATACTGTGAATGACAAGGACGGGTCGTGGGTCACCAGCGGATGAACGCTAATTGCGCTCTGGAGTCTGTAGAGCCTCAGGCATCAAGTTATGCCTCAGACAGACGAATGTGCATCTGCAGCTGCACCTTGCCGCCCGCACTGTTGATGTGGCGCGAACGACAGGTCGAACGACGCCGAATCCTCGCGATGATCGCAGGAATTGCGGCACTATGCATAGGCATCCATGTGGCCCAGTCTGCTGAGTGCGCAGCACTCAAGCATACCTGAAGAAGTACTACCTTGTGTCCCTCATCTCACTCATCTAAGTCACACAGAGTCCTTTCTTGCTACCCTTATACTGCTGAGTTCACAATTCTGATCTTACTCCTATTGATTCTGTGTCGGGAGAGCCTAGTTTGGCGTAATGGCTGATGTAGAGACGAGCAGAGTGACTGCACTCGCCCGAGATTGGGAATCTACTCTAGGCGCAGTTCAGAAGCGCAATGCAGTTTTCCAGGCAAGTCAAGCCATAGATACCACACTCCTGGATTGCTTACGTCTAACAGCCGTACAGCAACTGATCGATCTTGTCGGAGCTCTTACCCTTGAGCGTGATAGACTCCAAGCCAAGTGTGATCGGCAAGATTTTGAGTGTGACAATTTAGTGACGAAGTGGAAAGCCTGTGAAGCAAGTACTTCAATGCTCCAGAAGCAGCAGGTAGGCATATGAGACCTCCTGAAGCCTCCTTATCGAGACTGACTCGACGTAGGATCGCAAGCCTTTTGTTTTGGTGTTGCTAGATGGCGACAACACGCTGGTAGGTCCATGCTCTCCCAAAATTTAGAGCCACAGTCTGATCTCACTCTAGTTCTGCGACCGCTATGTTCAGGCTGGCGTAGCTGGGGGAACCGAAGCTGCTGCTGCGCTTCGCAACGTCATCAAGACACAATTGATCCAAGCCAAGCGTTTCGAGGAGCATTGGGACATTTTCATCCGAGGGTACATGAATGCCGACGGACTCGCTCGAACGTATCGCCGTTGCGGCATTGTTGCTGGCGAAGACACATTCCGCGATTTCGTGCGTGGCTTCAACAAGGCTATTAGCTTGGTGGAGTTAATTGATGCTGGTGATGACAAGGAAGCAGCGGATACCCGGATTCAGAGTAAGCATATCATGTATCCAGGCTCGTCATATAGAGACTGACCCCAGCTATTTCCAGAGACCTTTGAGGTGTTCTACTCGAACCAGCACTGCAAACAGCTCGTTCTAGCCGTTTCGGGAGATCGAAGCTACACTGGATTCTTACGACCATACGTATCATTGGAGCACTTCGAACATCGTGTCAGCTTCGTTGAAGCTTTGCCGTTCACAAGAGATATGGTCGACTTGACCACGAGCCTCCACAAGTTCCGAGCCCCAAACTTGCTTCGCAATGACAAGGTCGTCATCATCACTCAAACTTCAGCATCAGCAGCCTCGCAATCTGCACCATCGACGGGTACATATGCTACTGCGGTAGCATTGCAACGACAGACAATGCCAGCAGCCTCGCCAGTGAACGCTGGAGCGGCAATGCCGGCGTACGGCAGCGCACCTCCACTCGTTGCGCCGTCAAGGACGAGTGACACCATCAAGAGAAATGCGCGCGGCGAACGTGTCGATGAGCCCGTGCCATCTGACAGTGCGTTGCGCGAAACCTTCATGTCGCTGTCACCCAGGCTGTGCTTCGATCACTACCTCACGACCTGTGCTCGCGCATCTTGCGATAAGAACCATGAGATTAGAATGAGCGAGCTTGGTCGCAGTACGCTTCTCTCCATGGCTCGCAACCTGACGTGCCGCAAAAGGGACTGCGTTGATCCCACCTGTTATTTTGGACACCGTGCAACAAGTAATTGAAGATGCGGAGAGGCAGATTTCGGCGCTGATGGATCTAGTGAATGGAGGACGCAAAGCGCGAGGCGGTTGTCAGGATGGTGATTGAGACGTGAGAATGTCCTTCGGGATTGGCGTCTAGACCACCCGTCAGCTATCAGTATGAACACTCTCGTGCGCTATTTCATCGAAAGATACTGTCGACCTAGCCAAGTTCGGAGTGCCGCAGCGATCAAACGTCCTTCCCTTTCGCCACCATGTCTGCCCTTTGATCATCTAGACTATTCTCACTCGGATTGAGCGCCTGGAATGAGAAGTCCATTTCGCCAACCAAATTCCTCACATGTCCAGCCAGGATCTCGATATCTCCTGTAATACAAACACCACATATCTGCACCACAGCAAAGACAGAATACTCTGGCTCAGCAATATGCTTCACGCTCAGGATGCCCTTGTCGATCTTTTGTAGTCTCTGCACAAAAGCGAAGGGTTGTGGAAGTTCAAGGTAGGGCGGCAAGGGTTGACCGTTCGAGAGGGATGAGGAGAGAAGGGATAAGGTGGACGTGACCTGGTTCGCAGTCGTGGAAACCGACGCAAGCAGACGACGGAAGTCTTGAGACCAGGCTGAGCGTTCGGACTCGGGTGTGTCGGCTGAGGTGAGGCTTTGTGAGGCGTAGATCATGAGGGAGTGGTAATTCAGTATGCGCTGCACGCACTCGATGATGCTGGAAGGAATGTCAGCAGATATTCATCTATCATTTGCTCCGTATAGTAACATACGCCTGGTACTCCTCGTGAGGAAACTTGCCGCCTATGCTGAAGTTGAACTTTGAGAATGCCGAGTTCATTCGCATCTCGTTCAAGAGCATCAAGCTCTTGGTAAATACTTCATTCCGGCTCTTCTCCAGGCGGTAGCCATGCGTTCCTTTGACGGTCTCGTCGCCTGTGCCGTCCTTGAGCCGAGACTTGATCATCTCTCGGGCCAGGGTGGCGAAGTTCGCAAGAAGGTACAGGGACGCACCGAGATCTTTGCGAAGTTCCGAATTCTCACTCACTGGGTATGGAAAGATCGTCCAGACCCATGCCACAAGCAGACCAGCTGCAACAGTCGCTAGGCGATAGGGTGCCAAAAGATATGTCGGGTAGAAAGGCTGCCCGTTCGACTCCGATGCTGCTATGCCGATCGCTTTCGTTTGTAGTTCGTAGCCAATGATCAACACTGACGTGACGATACTCAAGATGCCAACTATGATCAGCTTAGGAACCTTAAGCACCAGGTAGAATGCACATGTCATCCAGAGCCACAAGAATACAATGGCACCAGCGGTCTTGCCATCCACAATATACCAGATGATGTAGGAACCAACCATAGCAACCGCGGTGCCTCCAACGCGAAGGATGAAGTTGTAGGTTGATTGGCCGGAGAGTCGGCTCATCGATATGGCAATCATGATCATGCTCCAAAGAAGGCGATTGCGCTGGAAGAAGGTCTGCGATGCATGTAGGTAGTTGATGATCGCAACACTCATGGTGGCACACGCTACCCTGAAGCCGAATGCAGATGCCGGATCTCTGAAAAACGCTGGAATGCCGCGCACATGATTGCCAAATCGCTCCATCGCATTCTGCGGCGGCAGATGTTCAGGGTCCTTTCGACGCTCAAAGTCCTGACCCATGTACACAGAGTCTCTGGCACCGTCTTCGACATCTTCCAGAAGGTGATCGCCTTTTGATGAATCTGCGTGTGTGAAGACGGCGACGACCCACTTCCGCATCGTTTTCCCACCAGGCAATATCAGTCGACTCTTTGCGAGCTTGCCATCTTGCTGTGTTTGATCTGCGAACAGTACAAGATTCAGTGTAGCTTGACCCGCACGGTAGAGCAGATATTCAATATACAGCATGAAGAAGAGCTGTCGGCGCTGATCTTCGGGTACGTTTTCTTCCTCCTTGACAGCGTCCTCTGTTGGCTGGTCGAAAAAGCCAGCGGGCAGCTGGTGTCCATTCTCGTGGCACCAACGCTCTAGTGTGAGATGTCGAGACTTGCGAAAACTTTCCAGCTTTTGGCGGAAAGCCTCTGCGAACGCGGGCGAGCCCGGTGCAGACTGCGCAGCCTTGCCCTCGACGTCCTCTGTCTTAGCTTTGGGCCGCTTCACTAGCTCTAACGTGATCTGAGCGTGCTGAATACCAGAAGCGATGTTTTCTGTGACGGATGCGAACGGTTCATGCAGAGCTCGCATCACCCGATGAACTGACTCTACCTGCCGCCTGTTGCTGTCCGTTTCGCCTTGTGGTAAATCGGTCGAGTCCCAGTGTGCTCGCTGTGCTTGCCTGCGCAAGATGTCGATCGTGGAGCTCAGGCCGAGCACCGGTATGAACACGAAGCGCAGTCGCTTCCACAGCTCCTTGATATCCTTGGACTCCAGCTTTCCAATCGCGAACTCGCGCTTCGCCGACTCGATGTCTCCTCCCAACTTCGAATGCAGCTCTAGCAGCTTCATCAGCGTTCCATGCAAAGCGTCTGAAGCTGGCGTATCAAGAGGTCCCCGAGGCTTCATGGGTTTCTTTGACTTCTTCGCGTGCTGCGCCTGCTCCTCGACATGCTTCGCATGGAGTTCAATCGGATCAAGCGACTCCAGGCTTTGCATATACTTTGTCTGTACTACAAGCATTTCATTGATGCAACCCAGATATCCCGTCATCTGCTTGAACACCACTGTCCGCGAACTCAGTGGCACGAAGAAGAAGTGCACACCGGTAGAGAGTGCGAGACCAGAGAGCGTGGTCTCGAGCAGACGCTCCATGAAGCTTAGACTCGCAGTCATGTTAGGAAATGTAGGACCGTAGCTCATGCTAACAATGGTGAAGATCGAGTAGATGATGATGGTCAACTGGAACGCTGGGCGTTTGATGCGAGCGTAATTGATAATGTAGATCTGGAAGAACAACCACAGCGCACACACTGCTGATGCTGAGGATGAGTATGCTGTAGGCGACTCGCCGGGTCGTTTGGTATGAGCCCTAGCTTGCATGGCTGTCCACAGAGCGAGCAGATTCATTGCAGCGCCCACGCAGATAGCGAGTACGTTGAGCGACATAGTCTGGATGAACTTACCTCTGGGCATTATAGCCATCCCAAGGACCGAGAAGATTGCCATGAGATATCCCAGCGTTGAGTAATGAGCGGCGACGGCGGGCGCTTGATAGATCGCAATCGCGATCGTGGGCGGCAATGAGCCTTTGACCATCATGAGTACAGTGAAAACGTCTAGACCGGACTGTTGCCATAATTGCTTAATCTTCGATGGCTTGATTTCAGGTGTTCTTGCTGCTACCGGCGCAGCGTGTGTTGTTTCGCTCTGATTTGGTCTTGTAGGATCGCTGCCGTTCTCGCCACTCCCAGTCCTGGAGCTGGACGCGACCTTTTCGGAATCGTCCATCTCGCCAATCGAGCCCACTGGTGTATATATCCCAGTAACGTTGCCACAAGATAGGGTAGGGGTAGCGCGTTGAAAGGTCGAGTCCCCTGCTTGCGAGTCCAGCCTTACTGTACTTTCGACATGATGGTTAACTCTGCGTGCAAATCGCCACAGCGCCCCGATATATGACAAGAGAGACGAGAAGAATGCGATGCACAAGATACCTAGAAGGACTTGTAGAGCTCACAACAATTGAGTTTATGCACGATGCGCTAGAGGCCGCGCGAATCCGCCATCATCAAGCAATCTGCGCCTCGAGAGAAGATTAAGAGCCGACGAGACCAGGTAGTCAGCAAGTCGTTCTCGCAAAGACGGTGGCCGAGAAGCGCCTATCGGCGTCGGTTGTAGGATCATGATGGGGAAGGGAGGTGACACGGAGCAAATCAAGGTCGCGTCAAGACGTCGGGGTCGAATCTGAGCCGAGCACCCGACGAGACACAGAGTTCACTGAAATGATGGTGATACAGCATATGCTATCCTACGTTTTGGCAAAGTAACCAGCGAGCGTATTCTTCTGCTTCGCGTCGATCGCGCCGGCTTTCTTCTTCGCAGGACTCTTGCCTTCGCCTCCAGGCTTATCTACTTTGACCCCAACCTGCATGATCCTCATGAGCTCCTCGAACTCGTCTACTCCAACGATACCGCCAGAGGCCTGCACATGTCCGCGTGCGAAGTTATCGCCCAGGCGCTCGATCAGTGGTCGCTTCTCGGCATCAACATGGACCGGCTCGGATTCTCCCACCGCAGGATCGGCCATACCTGCATAGCCTTTCAGACTCGAGATTATGTCTACTGCAACCTCTCTGCCCCTCGCGCACCTTGCAATTCGGCACGAGAAGTTGACTTTGTCCGAAACGTAGCCTTCGTTCGCGACCATGACTATCTCCAGCGCCTTACTCTGTAGGTGTCCAGCCCATCGTGTGGCAATCACTGGGTGGACCTGTGCTTCGCTTTGAATACGAAACACTGCGACCTTGCCATCTGCCGAAAACTTCGGCGCTGCATGTGTGCAGCGTTCGACTTCGGTATTGATTTCCTGTCTCGCAGCAAGCAATCGAGGGCTCTTGAGGACAGACGATGGCACGTCTGTAATAGCTAGGGCGTCCCATGCTGAGATCACGTCAAATTTTGAGGTCCTTCGTGGTGCATTGACCAGTGAGACGATGTCATTTAGCAGCTTCTTGGTGTACTTCTTGAACGTATCGTGCATTGACGGGAAGGGCGGTTCCCACTTTAGCGTATTGCCGAGATCGCCATGTGCTCCTACGACGGCGAGCCAGTCGCATTTGGTTCGGACTTCATCGTGAAGTGGCTCACAGATGAGATATATGAGCAAGGAAGACGTAACAACGGGTGGCGAATGGCATGCATTAACATGGTCGCTGTCCTTTGGAAAGTCCGCCTCCGTGGCGAAGTGGTGATCGATGACCAGACCGCAATGTGGCTTGTCAATGATTGGAGGTCCAGATCGACTCCCCTGATCGATCACGAAGACGTATTCCGGGTCGTAGGCTAGCATGCGAGCTCTCTCAACATCGTCGAAGACATTGTTGCCTTTGGACAAGAGATGCACGTCGATCAGATCCTCGCGCAAGCCAAGTAGGATCAGCGTGTGCCGTAATATAGCTCCCGAGGATAGACCGTCTGCGTCTTTGTCAGGTACGATCAACGTCTTCTTTCCGGACGATGCACTGATGGTCTTGAATTAGCTACGTCTCGCGGCCACGCGGCTGAGAAACACAGACCACTCTAGTATTATCTCCCGTGCTCGCTCGATCTGTACCATGGGTGCAGGCCATCGTATAGAACCATCTTCCTCCTTGATCTGTGGTGTTGCGTTATAGTCGGGTACATCGGGTCGAGGCTTCTTTGCAGCAGATTTCTCTGAGCTAGCAACAGCTTTTCGCTTCATCACAGGGTTCGGTGTAAAACGAGTTGCCGACGCTGTTCGTACTTGCGCAACACGAAGTGATGGTGCTTTACAATATGAGGACTGTGGCGTGAAGGGCCGAGCGAGTCGGACAAGGCGATGGCATTGGACTCGCATCCAGGAACCTGTCAGACTGCTCCGAGGGCAACAATAAGAGGGAATGATGAGTGTCGGTACCTACGTCGCGACGTGTATCAGCGCCTTTCAAGACGCGACAGAGATGCCACGAGAGTATCATGTCGCCGTTGTGTTGATGACGAGAGTGAGCATGTGGTGGTCCGTGAGGACCGTTAAAATGCCATCAGCCTGCCAGGTGCATAAGACGAAGGCAGAGGCCAGCAGCATGATAAGACGATGCTGTGTCGGTAGGATCGAGTCTCGTCATCTTGATCTCGAGACTTCGACGCCGTGTTATCGTCATCGACTGGATCGTCGTCTGCCAGACAGACAAGGCATTGTTGATCTAAACACCCCCGCGCCCATGTGGAGAGAGGCTTGGGAGGTCGAGACGGGTGATTAGGTTCCGAGGCTGAACTCTCTCAAAGCGACCACAATTGTACAGTCCCATCCTGTGCCGCCAGATGATGCACCGCGTGTAGTCGCAATTCTCGCAATTATCAGACGAACCGCCCAACAGCAGTGTGCTGAGCCGCAAAAGGCTATTAGCCTCAAAGGAGGGGAGCTGTACGGAGAATAC
>JAVRRP010001013.1:0-12059 GCA_036872775.1 Oleoguttula sp. CCFEE 5521 | reverse complement strand
GTCCCCGGCCCCCTTCATCCAAAAGTACTCCAAAAGTCGACCGGATCTTGTCGATGTAATCACGATTTCCATCGTCAATGGTAGTCATGAAGCATTGCCAAGCTTATGTCAAGCTTCGCCCAAGCTTTCCGAGATATGCAAAACGCCATCGCCAACGGCTCTCTTGACAATGCCAGTCTTCCGATAACCGCGCTTAGCGCAGCTACACTAGACTTTTTGTGCGGTCAAGGTCCGGCGCACGATGCGCCGCGTTGGCTGGATCCCAGCTGCCTTCCCAGACGGGCGTATTTCCGGGTTGATTTGCATGATAGGCCAATAGCTTCGTTGCGGGCAATCTACTTGAGATATCGCAGCCACGCGACGTCAACGTGCATCGTGAAAGTAATGCGCTAGCGATGCAGCGCGGTAGTGGAGTGCCCAGCTGGTAACACCGGCTGTGGTCCAACAAGCGACCCCACCTCCAGCTGTAAGTCTTGCGACTACCCACGTCTTCTTGATCATCCTTCGCTGGCCGACCAGCATCCGGGAAGCTTTAGAATCACTCCTGAGATCTCCCTGGGCGCCCAACAGTCAGGAAGATTTGACCGTCACTCACGATTGCGAACGCCTTTACGAATCATATCACAGCCATGGCTACCTCGCGACCTGGCTTCGCCCGCAAGGACACAGAGGGCATACCGTTCAGCGACATGCCCTCGTCTTCGAAGTCGCAAGGCTATGAATTCCAGGATCGCGGCGCCAAAGATGGCACAAACGTCGGGATCACCGAGGAGGGCTCAGATGACAAGAAGTACGATCACATTGGCAACGAGCTTCCGAACTACGCCGACGATGAGGAAGGGCACTTCACCAAGCCTGTCGAGACGGCGCAGGACTTGACGACGCAGGTTCTTCACGTGGATGACGATCCTTCGCTGTCGCCTTACACCTTCCGGGTGTTCTTCCTTGGTACTGGACTGTCTATCTTTGGCTCTGTGCTTCAAGAGATCTTCTACTTCAAGCCGCGTAAGCACGAGGGATCATTCTCGTCTCCATTAGGTTTCTGACAGTCATCATAGAGACCATATTTGTATCCGTTGTGTTTCTCACAGTGATAGCTTACGTCCTCGGCGAGTTTATGGCCTTCGCGATCCCCTCCAAGGGCTTCTTCAGGCATCTCAACCCGGGACCGTTCAATCAGAAGGAGCATGCAGCGATTGCAATCATGGCATCCGCCGCGGCGCAGACTGCGACGTCTACCGAGGCTCTCGCTGCGCAACAGCTGTTCTATGGCGGGTATCCAAGCAAGGCAGCTGGAATCTTCGTTACTCTGTCTTCGCAATTGATCGGGTTTGGTATCGCTGGTCTCCTTCGCGACGTTTTGATCTATCCGACTAAGATGCTTTGGCCGATCACTCTGCCTACAGCGACTTTGCTAGAGACCTTGCACCGCGATAAACACGAGACAAAGCGACGATTGAAGGTGTTCTACATCGTCTTCGGTCTGATCTTTGTCTGGGAAGTGTTGCCAGAGTATATGTTCACGGTCCTGACAGGAGTGTCTGTCTTTTGCTTGGCGAAGCAGGACAATCTAGTGTTCACGAATCTTTTCGGCGGCGCTTCTGGCAATGAGGGACTCGGCTTCCTGTCCGTCTGCTTCGACTGGAATTACATCGCGGGCCTTTGGTCTCCCCTTTGGTACCCTTGGCAATCCACTGTCAATCAAGGATTGGGTCCGTTCTCGGTCGATTCCACCTCAAAATTTCCCATGAGCTGACCCAGGTTTCAGGTCTCATCGGCTGCTACTGTTTGTTCATGGGAGTGTACTACAGTAATACGTGGCGATCGCAAGATTTCCCGTTCTTGTCGCAGTTCCTGTACAACGGCACCAGCAACTCGACAAATTACGTGGTTTACAACCAGACCTTGATCCTCAACGATCAACTCGAAATTGACCAAGCTAAACTAGCCGGCGAAAGTCTGCCATATTTGACAGGAACTTATGTGAGGATCCTCAACGCCAAGCCTTCGCCGTGAGTGTGACTGACTTCACAGATTTCATACTTGATTACTTCAAACGCTGGGTTGACAGCTACATTCACACACATGCTTCTCTGGAACTGGGATGATATCAAGACTGGCTGGACATGGGCATCGCCAGCCAACATGAAGAGGCTCTTCAGCGGGACCGGCGGCAAGTTTTGGCAGAAAACGGAGTCAACTGAAGACAGGATGGCACGCAAGCTCGCCGATCCAGCAATCGACCCGCACTACAAACTGATGCTTCGCAACGGCTACGAGGAGACTCCGATGTGGTGGTGGGGTGCTGTGCTGGCGGCTAGCTTCGTTGTGGGGCTGGTCTGTCTTTACGTTATGAAGTCGACCTTGCCTTGGTAAGTCCACGTGCATGACGGTCAGACACGATCTATCAGCTGACTGACGATCTAGGTGGGGCTTCGTGGTGGCTACGCTGCTGACTACGGTGTTCATGCTGTTTTTCGGCGCTCAGATGGGTAAAACACCTCCCCCATAGGCCCCGAATGATTCCTAAAGCTCTAGCTAACCCCCCGGCAGGCATTACAGGCTTTCAGTTCAATATTCAGCCTAGTATTGACTCGCTGCTTGCTTCATTTGAAGTGCTGTATCGCTGACCGAGTCGCAGTCTGTCAAATGCTAGCTGGGTACATGTTTCCCGGACGTCCACTCGCAAACTTCTACTTGTACACCTCTCTACATCTACTCTACGACACTACAATACTAACAGACCTTACAGCACTTGCTACACTTACAATGCTCTCCAGCAGGGCCAGCTTTTGGCCAAAGATATCAAGTTGGCACAATATGTACATTTACCGCCCAAATGTACATTCATGGTGCAAGTCGGGGGCGCAGCGATAGGAGCACTCTTCAATTGGGTCATGATGGCGCGTATACCTTGCGGACCAGGCGCCTAATGCGACTAACGGACGTGTAGGTTCAAATCGTTCAAAATCAGGCTCCCCTGCTGCTCGATATTCAAGGAAGCAATATCTGGTCCGGACAGAACATCCAACAATTCAATACCCTCGCTATTGCGTGGAGCATGGCGAAGGATATGTTCTCCGTCGGCGCGAGGTATCAATGGGTAAACCCTCGCCGTCGACTGGAGTCGCTAAAATTTTGCTAAAATTTTGCAGGTAACCCTGGCTTTTCTGATCGGCTTCCTCGTTCCGCTACCTTTCTACATCGGCCATAAGCTCACAGGCTGGCGGGGTTTCAGCTATATCAACTGCTCTATCATCCGTAAGTGGAATCACCTCGCTGTCGCAAACTGCCGGGGTAGCAGACGTCGGCCCCACAGTCAGCCCTGCTACTACGAGACCTCTGCGGCCGGGAGGGCACTTTTCACCATGAGACAAGGCTAACAGGCATCTAGTCTGGTTCATGGGAAACCTGTTCGTTGGGTATGTGCACTTCCCATCACTTGCAAACAGAAATTTCCGCGCTAACACCCACTTCAGCATCAACTCCTCAATCCTGATGTTCTTCGTGATAGCTGCATTCTCGCAGTTCTATCTACGCAAGTACAAGCCGGATCTGTTCATCAAGGTATGCCGTGTCGACGTTTGTCAAGTCTTCTCGTCCACGCTGATCAAATCGTTAGTACAACTACATTGTGGCCGCAGCACTCGACGGCGGTACGCAAGTACTCGTCTTCATCCTCACCTTCGCAGTCGCTGGCGGGTCAGGCAAGGCAGTGCCGTTCCCGACGTGGGCTGGTAATCCGGACAGCGATCTCCACAACATCGACTACTGCATGGTCAACCCAGCGAACGACGGGTAACTGCTACCGAACGGCACGAGTGTGGAATGGAGCGAATGCATGGTCATCAGATCGAAAGGCGTGTGTTCTGTACAGCTGGCAGGGGATCTGTGCTCACCGTCCTCTAGCATCTTCTATACCATAGCGGCACTGTGCTCGGGGTCTGGCCGAATCTAAGTCCTTGCAACGCCTTATGCGATCTCCGCTCGGCTGTTCACTTCATTGTAGCTGGTTTCTTGCTAGCGAAGTTAGACGCTGAGTTTCATGTTCGAAGCAGGTTGTCATCTGTCCCCAGATCCTGTAGCATTGTTGTTGGCGAGCTTATATGCACCTTAATTATATGGTGCATGAAGTGCTTTTCAGGTGATCCGCCAACGCTACTACACCCTGACAATACACCCTACGACTTGCCAACGAATCCCATATCGTATACATGTACTCGTCGAAGTATCGTTGTTGGAAGTAAGGATACCTCACAGGATGTAGGTCGGATACGCGTCCTACGTCACTGCTCCAGACAGGTCGCACAACCTTACCACTTCGCCTCCAACCTTCGCTTCAACATCGTTACGTTGTTGTCTGCGGCAACTGTATCTCCCATGAGCCACTTCGAGCCCAATGCAATCCTTCGGGGTGCTCAACTCACCATCGTGGGCGCCCTGCGAGCATTGCAGAATCCCTCCATCTTCACAAATGAGCACTACAAACAAGCAGCCTTGGCAGTGCTCGCAGGCATAGTCATTCGTCTCGTCGTGGCAATTCCAGTCAGCGCTTCCAAATCAGCTGGCTAGGGTACAGATCATTGACCACTTTCCAGACCGTCGGCATCCGGCTTTTCCTGCGATTCATTGGCCTATTCACAGACTTGGAGCATTCGCAATGGGACGAAGATGTCATCGAAGTCACAACCTTCATTGAGCACTCCGTGCTTCAAGTGCCCTTCTTCCTGATGACTCTGATGCGCTACATCACTCCAACGCTGGACAATATGTTCATGGACTCGCTTTCCTGGGTTGACAAGACGTATACTCAGAAGCACGCTGCCGAGAATCCGGATCACTTGAGGGCTATGTACTATCCGAACTTGAGGCAGTATTCGACGCATGGCCCGGCGGCGAAGAAGCGAGAGCCGAAAGATGCGGTCTTGGCTGTGGGGATGAAGTTCGGGAGGAAGGCGGCCTTGAGTCTGGCAGTGTATTTGCTGAGTCTGTTGCCGCATGTGGGGAGGTTCGTGCTGCCTGCGGCGAGTTTCTACACTTTCAACAAGGCTGTGGGGTGGCAGCCAGCATTGGTAGTGTTCGGAAGTGGGATTTTCTTGCCAAAAAGGTATCTGGTCATGTTTCTGCAGAGCTACTTTTCGAGTCGGACGTTGATGAGGGAACTTGTAAGTGATGCTGTGGAATTTAGGAGTCGAAGATCATACTAACGATGCATCAAGCTTGAGCCATACTTCTCCCGAATGCAGTACACACCTGCGCAGCGTAAGACCTGGTTCTCGGATCGATCTGGAGTGCTCTACGGTTTCGCCTTCGCGTTCTTCGTCTTTTTGAAGATTCCCTTGCTGGGCGTGCTCATCTACGGTATCGCAGAGGCATCGACAGCTTATCTTATCACAAAGATCACAGAGCCACCACCCTCGCCTGCTGACATGGAGGAGTTCAAGAAGCGGGATGTGAGATGGGAGAACAAGCATGAGTTCCTCAATCTACCGCTGGAGAAGCTGGACATTCTCCACAAGCACGACAGGAAGTCTTCCGTTAGCGAGACAAAACCAGTAGCGACTGGTATGCCAAAGGGTCGGCAGTACACTTGAGATGTTAAGACTATCGATGCCAGCGCAGGCTAGCCTTGCTCGCATCGTTAAGAAGGCCCACGAACATGCACAATCGAAAGCCTAGCGGTATCTGAAGTACGAGTTCAGCATCGGCGAGCTGATGCACTTGACCCGGAGATTGTGTCACTGCAGCGGCACGAGCAATGTCGGCTTCGTGGCAGAACCGCATCTGGTGTTTCAGAACGACATGCTGAAGATCGCTTGGTCAATTCATATGCATCGCCGCAGTCGGCATTCAGTGCTGAGGCCCCCACCAACGACTGACCCCGCAACGCGTCGTTCGAAGCTGTACGCGACGACCGCCCAATGCGGCAGTCCAAGACATTGCTCTTATCTTGGAGCTCATCTGGACCGAGAGTGTTCTTGACTAACAGCACCGCATCGATGACAACTCGCTGGATAGCTTCGACGTATGGCAATCCATCTGCGTTGTCCACGGCCAATGCTTATCTCGAGATGATGCATAGCTTACCCCTCAATTGGTAGACACATTGAAGTGCCGCACTGTGTGTATGATGCTTCTCGATTCATAAGTACCACCTCTCATCCTATCTCTCACTCAAGCGTTGCTCGTACTCCGTCGTGGAAGCAAGAGGATCAAGCAAATCAGCTCTTCATTCGTCGCACGAGCCAATATGCCAACATCCGCTCTAAGGTACGCTGCGAAGGTGGACTTGGACAAGCCAGCATGGGAGCATGAGAATCTTCATGTACGTAAGGCTCAAGCGAAGCGTTCGCGCATCAGCTGATACTGTCTCTACAGAACCGATGGCACCCAGATGGTCCGGCATTTCCACGCCAATGCTTGCGGAAGACTGAGCTGACAGATTCCAGTCCCTGCGGTCGGCACGATCAAGAACGGCGAGACTGTCAAGATCGAGTGCGTAGACTGGACGGGAGGGCAGATTAAGAATGACGACTCAGCCAACGATGTTCGCGACGTCGATCTCACACGCATCCACTACCTCACTGGTCCCTTCGAGATCGAGACGGCAGAGCCAGGAGATGTTCTCGTGGTCGATATCCAGGATGTGCAGCCGCTTGAGGATCATCCGTGGGGTTTCACCGGTATCTTCTCGAGGGAGAACGGTGGAGGATTCTTGGACGATACATACCCGAAGCCGTAGGCCCAAGCTTGACAAATTTGCGATGCAGTACGATCAACTGACACCAGGCACAGAGCGAAAGCCATCTGGGACTTCGAAGGCATCAACTGTTCCTCTCGCCACATCCCCGGTGTCCGCTTTGCAGGCCTGATCCACCCCGGTATCCTCGGCTGTGCGCCATCAGCTGAAGTGCTCAAGACATGGAACGACCGCGAGGGCCAGTTGATCACTGAGTGCTCTCACATGGACAAAGTCGTCGCTCTTCCGCCAGAGCCCAAGAGTGTTCACGTAGGCAGCACCGAGGGAGATGTGAAGGAGAAGGTCGGGCGCGAAGGAGCTCGTACTGTGCCTGGTCGTCCGGAACACGGAGGAAACTGCGACATCAAGAACCTCTCTCGTGGATCTAAGGTGTATCTCCCTGTCCACGTCAAGGGCGCGAAGTTCAGCGTGGGTGATCTACACTTCTCGCAGGGCGACGGCGAGATTTCCTTCTGTGGTGCTATTGAGATGGCTGGCGTGATCACGATCAAGTTCAGCGTCATGAAGGGTGGCGTGGCACACTTGGGCATGAAGAGCCCAATCTACATCCCTGGTCCCGTCGAGCCGCAATTCGGGCCAGGACGGTACATATACTTCGAGGGCTTCAGCGTGGATGAGCATGGCAAGCAGTACTACCTGGACACTACGGTGGCATATCGGCAGACTTGCTTCAGGGTCATTGAGTATCTGAAGAGATACGGCAAGTTTGAGCTTGCCCTTGGTATGCTGGTGGCGTGAGCTGACAGTCATGTAGGCTATGACGACTATCAGATCTACCTTCTGCTGTCTTGTGCACCGATCCAAGGACATGTTGCCGGGATTGTCGATGTAAGTGGCATACTTTGCCAAATTTCCAGACCAAGCTGACTTTTGGACAGGTTCCGAATTCGTGTACCACCATCGGGCTACCCATGGACATCTTCGACTTTGACATCAGACCAGAGGCGCCAACGGACAAGAGGGAGCTCGGGGCTTGTGCGTTTGCGAGCTAGTCATCGCCTGCTATGCATCAGCATATAGTGACGGGCTGAGGGCTCATGCAGAACTACCTTCGAACCTGCCTTGCTCAGCCCTTCTTACGCGCTTTCTGACTTGCTCTCCTCAAGTGCGTCTTCGCAAGTCTACTTGAGGGACTTAGCACCTGCCCTCCGCCGTGCCGTCCACTGCTTCCTCTCCCTCTCAAGCTAGTTTGCCTCCGGCTCCCGAAGAATGCCATCAGTTGAGAATATGTCGAGTATATTCTCCTCACGAGGCATCTTCCCATGCTTCTCAGTCATCGCCATCCAGGTTTCCTCAATGCTCGCCTTCAGCTCGTCTAGCCTACTGGCCATTCTGTTGTCGTGGCCGAGTGCTTTATCATCGCGTAGAACCTGCCATAAAATGTCGGCTTACCAGTGCATGCTCCAGGCATCTTCCCGACGTGTCATCATTGTAGCCAGGAGGACGAGGATCTGTGTCTTTTGGAACCAAGGGAGGTCAGGATCGCCCAGTAGCTCTTATGCGCGATCCTCGCATGCTTGCAGCGTGTCGCCGCCCTCTTTGTAGCGAGCAAGCAGTTTGTTGTAGTCTTACGGTATGAACGATATCGAGGTCGTCTTCCAAAGTCATCTTTAGCGAGCGCGAGGCAGTTAGTGCAACGAAGTAAGTGCAGATAAGCTGAACGTGTGAGTATGTGCAAGGCAGGTGAGTGATGACAAGCAAGCCAAAAGAGTGATGGGTTGGGAAGATGATTTGAGGCGTTGTGCGACTCGTTCGGAACACTGCCTTCCATAAAACGATACATCTCACGCTCCTGCCTTGGATAGTTCCCCCTCTACTTGAACAAGCTCCCAGACCTACCCTCTCAGCCCGCCTTCACCACCATAAGCAAATCGATACCCAAAGTTGATCGCCACAGCAACCACCAGACCGAGACACAAGAAGCTTGGTCCCCATTTGTCGTGATAGCTGACAGCCCTCCGCTTCTTGATGTTGTCGACGCGCCAGAGGTAGACGCCTGCGGAGTACAAGAGTGCCATCAGAGCAACACCAGTGAAAGCCCATGCCGAGGCGAGAGAGATAGCGTCGCCAAAGTTGAGCAAGGTGGCGGCGATGGAGCCAAGGATGATGCTGAATTCGAGCTGAGAGGTGATACATCAGTGGTGACTTGTGATGGAGGAAATGATACGCAGCGACTCACCCAAGCAAGGAACGTCCGCTCAGCAGCGAACGACACCTTCGGCTCCACACGCACAGGAACATGAATTTTCTTTCCCTTCGGTGCCTTGAAGCGCTTCTCGCTCATCACAGCACCAGCTGGCACCCCCATTCGTCCCTCTCTCGACGGAATGTTTGTAGGGCGAGGCACAGGCTTGGCCTGCTTGAGTACATCGAGGATCTTATCACCGGCCAGAGTAGCATGACGTTTGACGAGTAGCCAGCGATACCGCCAGCCACCGACGCGCTTCGCTTCTTCGAGCTCTTCCTCCTCGTCTTCCGAGTCGTATATTGGGTAATCGTCGTCTGGAGACGCGATGGGCTTGTGTGCGAGGCGCTCTTCTTCGTCCATCACATTGCTGTCGTGGCCGTTGACGTAATCCATAGCACGCTCTTCTTCATGCCGTTCGAGCGCATCACGAGCAGCTCGGAGACGACGGGTGTTCTCATCGTCATCCTCCCTGCCGACAACAGTGTCCTCCTCATCGTCGTCAAGGTCGTCGTCACTGTCATCATCCTCGAGTGTTGTGCTCACATCCGTACTGTGGCCAGGCCGATCGAGTCCGAAATTGTGACTGACTGGCTTGCGAATATCAACATCCATCTGAGGCATCCAGAAGGGCAGCAGATCAATCCGGTTTGGAAACATTGTTGCTGTGCCGTGGATGAACTTCGAGAATTTGGGAACAGCCTCGACAAGATGCGACGCAGTGAGCTCGCGAATCCATGGCGGAGGCTCCTGCCCAGCCGCAGTCTGGAGCTTGACCTCAAGCACGCCGTAGGGGAACAGCTCGACATCTTCCTTCGGCAGCTGACTAAAGGGCCAGTCGATTCCGATGTCCATCCGTCGCCAGTTGTTCTTCGACCGCTGTCGGCCATCAAGGTTGTCCTCTCGCACCATCGTGAGCTCCGTGTCGAGCGAGACACGCACTCGCGCATCTCCGGGCAGTTGGAAGGCAGTCCTGTTGTAAAACGACCGACAGACAGGCTCCAGCTTGCGGTCAATGACACGGAACTGGACCTCCTTAGCCAGAGCTTCCAAGTCATCAATCTCCTTTTCACTCTTCTTGCCATCGCGACGCATCTTCTCGAACACTTGTTTCGTGGTCAGGTCACCCTTCATGAAAGCATTGACATTCTTCTCCTTAAGCGAGAAACGAGCTTTCACAGACTTCTCCCCGGTCCAGTCCTCACGATGAGTCTTCCGTTCGACGAAAATGGTGTCAACTTCCATGCCGCCGTACCAGCGCAATCGCACGGCTTCGGCGCCTTCGGTCTTCTTCAGTCGGCCTTCGTACAGCTCCCAGGTCGCTGGGTTATCGTAGTAAATCGAGGAGATCGCCGAGTCCTTCCGCTCAAATTCCTTGCTAGGATTGAAGACCAGCACGGGCAAGTGCTTCATGATAATGAGCTTGAGCTCGGTTAGGTTATCCGGATGAACCCAGTACTTCGTCGTCTGTCGAATGAAATTTTGCTGTTTGCCTCCAGCCGAGGAATCTCCCGCAGCCGGTGCACCACGCGTGCGGACTTTGTCGTACAGCCTCGACAGCACCACAATCGTGCCTGCGTATCAGTCAGCTATTGCACAATTTCTAGTAGCACTATTCAGCAGATTCACCATCATAGTCATCCTTGAAGAATGGTCTAGCCTTCAACCTCGCCGCAAACACAGGCTTCAAATGCCAATTCGTCTGTTTATCATGCTTCTTGATGATCTTCTGGAACCCCGTATAGTTCAGCTGCGTGAACTTGGCCAAGTCATGCACATCCGCGATAACATCGCTCAAATCCTCTTCCAGTAAGAGGAATTCCTCCTCCGTGACTGCCTCACTCCCGGCCCCACCCGCAGCGGAAGCAGCAGCATTCCGCTCAATAGCATCATTGACCTCCTTCTCACTCGCCTTGATTCTTCTTATGATCTCCTGGCTCTTGACTTTCTGAAACGTGAATACTTTATCTAACTCCTGCTCGAGCTGATTGACGAATTGCTGCTCATCATCCTCGCCCCAGGGCTTCCGCTTCTGTTGTCGGCCGGTGGAGATGGCGGGGATATGCTCGAAGTCTGTGCGCAAGGACGCCTTGAGATCATCGTAGGAGATGTAGTAGTAGTACCAGTCCTTGATTAGGGAGGAGCGGAGTTGCTGGCCGAACCTAGATGCCAATTGTTAGAATGCTGTTTGCTGTGCACAGGCGTGGAGCGGCCATTGGAAGCTCTCCGTTTGCGGGGTGCATGGCGAGGGATCTTCTTACCTCATTCTGTGGGTTGCGGGATTGCGATGAAGTTGTATGAGGAGGATGTCACAGGGTCTGGAAGCACCTCAAAAGAGTGTGGATATCAGAGAGTGAAGAGAGCTCAAGGCTTTCCCAGCCCTGCTCCAATGCACATCAGTGCTTTCTCACAAGCAAAGTAAACTCTCTCGCTTCCATGGGCAAGGTGGAGTCGGGCAATAATGGGCGAATCACAGAGCGGCTTCAGGTGAGCACGTGGGCTTCACTTGCCAAGTGTCGAGACGAGGTATGAACTCGAACTGTACATTACAACTTATATAGCTTCTTGAGATGTACGAAAGACATATTCCTCCACTCCTTAGTACATTAAGCAAGTCTTGAGCTTCGCCAGTGCCATGTCCTACATCCGCCAGCAGCCGCAACACCGAAACGCCATCGCTTTCGGACCACACAGGAAGTCATCGTTTCCGGCACCCAGCCACTCGCGCCCTCAACATGTCGTATCCTCACAGCGCTGGTAGCCAGAGCATTTCCCTCATCTGCTTCTTTCACTCATCAACATTACACAACCCTCCAGTCCATCCCTCCAAGTACTCCCTCGCCTGCCTCTCATACACCCGTTTCAGCTCCTCCTCGCTTACCCTAGCCCTCATCCTTTGCCACCTCTCCTGCTCCGCTCGGATATCCCGCAGGCTGCTGTACCTAGGCGACACCATCCGCCTCAGCGAGGGTGTACGCTCGAAATTCGCGGAACTGCATCTCGTCCGGATAGATGCCTCGGGTGATGTAAGATCTGTGTCTGCGTATGAAACGATACTCGAGCGATTTGTGGCAGGTGAGGTAGTGCGAGAGGGCACCCAAGATGCTGTCGAAG
>JAVRRP010001012.1:0-12061 GCA_036872775.1 Oleoguttula sp. CCFEE 5521 | reverse complement strand
GGAAGAAGCTGAAGAATGGCAGCTACACTGGTACTATGTGGGCGTTGCCAGATCGCGGATGGAACACCGAGGGTACATTGAACTACCAGAACCGCGTTCAGAAAATTAAGGTGCTGCTCAACCCTAATGAGGGTGCTACGGTAGCCAGTCCTTCTGCGCCGAACCTGATCCTCACATACCTCGAAACTGTGGTCTTCACCGATCCGAAGGGCGTGCCTACGAGCGGTCTTGACGCCAATGTCCGTGGCCCTTACCTTTCGTTCCCTGGCATTGGTGCAGTCGATGTACCCTCTGCCAACTACACCGGCGATGGCTTCGGCGGGAACGGCACTGGTGGCACCAGAGTCAGCTTCGACAGCGAGGGTCTCGTCATTGACGACGATGGCAACTTCTGGGTCAGCGACGAGTATGGCCCGTACATCTACCAATTCAACAAAAAGGGCAAGATGATCCAGGCCATTCGCCCGCCTGACGCTTTCATCCCTCTTCGCAATGGAAGCGAGAGCTTCAGTGCCAACAGCCCTCCTCGTTACGACCCCAGTCTAGCCCCAATCCCAGGAGACAACCCCACAGGGCGTGACAACAACCAGGGTCTGGAAGGTCTGACGATCGACCCTAAGGGAAAGAAGCTGTACGCCCTGCTGCAGTCTTCAACGAACCAAGATGGCGGACCCACTAATCGCCGGACCCGCAACTCCCGCTTCCTGGTCTACGACCTCAAGCACACTCCCGCGCGCTACGAGGCTGAGTATGTCGTCCAGCTCGCCCAAATCCAGCCAAACAACACCCAGTCCAAGATTGCCCGCCAGAGCGAGATCCACTACATCTCCGACACCCAATTCTTGGTCCTCGCCCGTGACAGCGGTGCAGGCCGTGGCCAGTCCGATACCACCAGTCTCTACCGCCATGTTGATGTATTCGACATCAGCAATGCTACGAACGTCAAGGGCCCACTCGCGGATTGCTACGCCTGCCGCATCGCCTCCGCTGCGGGTGTTCTCAACAGCACGATCACACCCGCCACCTACTGCAGCTGGCTGGACTTCAACGTGAACAGCCAGCTCAACCGTTTCGGCGTGCACAACGGCGGAGCCCAAGACGATGGATTGTTGAACGAGAAGTGGGAGTCGATTGCCCTGTTGCCGGTGGACCCTGATGATAGCAAGTCGGAGGAGTACTTCCTCTTCTCGCTATCCGACAACGACTTTATTACGCAGGACGGATACATGAACGGCGGTAAGCTGAAGTATGCGGATGAGAGTGGTTTCAACCTGTTGAACCAGGCTTTGGTGTTCAAGGTGCAGCTGCCAAAGAAGGCGAAGGCTCTTGTTGGCTAGATTGTATGGTATGGGGGTATCAAAAAGCGCTGTAAATAGGAAGAGTGAATGCATTCGACAGGGATAGAGCAGAGCAGGTGGTCTAGGATTGGTCCCTCGAAAATACTGCGTGGTGTCCTGAGTTCCCGTCCCAAGCACAATGCACCATTGAACGACCCTTACTACACTCCTTCTGCAATGTCTAGCCTCTTGCTCGCTGATAATCCAACCGTACGAGAATCTTTGGTGTGCCGGTACCTGCATGACGCAGATTGCGAGCCACGCATATGAATCGTGATTACACAGGGTAAGCCAACTCGAGGCTCTTGAACCTTGCCTACATCTACCTTCTTCCCTCTATCATACCAATAACACCCCCAATACCAACCGCCTGACGATCATGGCAACGACAATGGCTGATCGGCTTATCCGCCGCCATCCACTGCAGCGCCTCGAGTCACCTTCTCGAGGCGCCAGCGCACTGCTCCATGTACGTAGCCCACCGTGCAGCGAGCGAATAGTGCAGGACTTGACAACAACTACCTAAGGCATGCGGTCTGGCTTCGTTCGCCTACTCCTTCGCCTACCTCGTCTACAATCCCAACCAGATCAATGACTCGTATGGCTGGCACATGCAGTACCTGACCATCATTGGCCTCTCCCTCTCGACTGCGACCTTCGCTGTAGGCCTGTTGGCAGACCTGACAGCAAGCACTCGCCTCTTCGCCATCAAGAATGCTCTGAGCGTGGCCAGCGCTCCGATGGAGTGCCTGATCACCGCTCTGTACTGGTCTCTGCGAGCCGTACGTCACACCGATTCTCTCTTCTCACCACTGCTAACATTACCCAGATCGACCCTTCCCTCGTCTTCCCTGACTGGGCACCACCGCTCGACCCGATTGCGGACTTCGGCTTCCATGCCGTGCCTTCCATCGCTCTGGTCACCGACCTCCTCCTCTTCAGCCCTCCCTACACCATCGCCTTCCTGCCCTCGCTGATCCTCAGCTCGGTCATTGCATTCGGCTACTGGATCTGGATTGAAGAGTGCTATCGCTGGAACAAGTTCTACCCATACCCACTGTTTGAGAAGCTGGATACGACACAAAGGATCGGCTTGTTTGTAGGGAGTGCAGTGACTATGACTGTTGCTACAGGAGTGTTGGGTTGGATGCACGGTGTTGTCAATGCACGGGAAGAGGTCAAGAAGGCCAAGAGTGGAAATGTGAAGGGGGAATGAGATATCGATACACGTTTACCAAGGTGGACAGCGAGTCACAAGACGGTGGCCGCGTGCTAGTCCTATGACAGCAAGGCCCACCAGCCCGCAGACGCTCGTCCTCCCGCCGCCGACGGCGGAGTATTACGAGCAGCATCTGGACCATCATACAGAAGACTTTCCGAGAGCTATGCTGCCTGAGCATGTCTGGCTATCGCATTGGCTTTCGGAACATACAACCGCCGTGGATTCACTCGAATGGGACCTACGTCTTGTGTACGACAACTGGCGCAGGATATGGTCTGACTAGCGGTGTAGGTGAGAACCCGTCATGTGGGCTCACCCGAGGCTCTTTCATGTTGTGGGTCTACTCCAACGCTAACAGGCCAATTGCACCAGCCTCTCGCGATCGCTTCTGCTGAAATACGACACTTCATCAACGTACATTGCTCGAGCTCGTACCCTCAACTCTAAGACTGCGCCACCCGCCAGTATCCGGTCCGTCGAGCTCCAGTCAGGTTGGGGAGTTTGGTGGAGGTGATGGAGGCGGAGGCGGTGACTGATCGCGGGACCGTAGTGTTGATGCTTTGGGTGTCGATTCATGCATGCTGTCTTTGGTTCAAAGCAGGATCTGTCCGCACGCAGGGAACGAGTCTCGTATGTATGCCGAGGGAGATCGATGTCTGTGTCTGGGTGCGCTGGTTGGTGAGTGTTTGATGTTGAGTGCGGTTGCGACTGACGAAAGTCCACAACTTGCAGCAAAGGTGAATGACAGCGAGGGATGGCAGGCTGTGAATCCCAAAAAAACCGACTTCGATTGCTGCGACAGTGTTGCTTGCGCGCTCAGTTCAGCGGATGTCGCATGGCTGCGCCTGACGAGCAATCGATCTCTCGACAAACGGGCCCAGACTCATTGCCCTGTCGTCGATCCTCGATGTCCGTACTTGAGTTCACCGCAGCCGCTTTCGACATCAATGCCCATTCAGCTTCGCGGCCGATCTTCTTTCCACTAGACAACGCCTCAGCATCGCCATCTCGACGGTCAGGCCAGGCCCGAACGATGCGGAAACGATATAATCTCTGGGTCCCATCGAGCGCAGCTTGTCAAGAACAATGAGTACAGTCGGGCTGGATGAGTTGCCACGTGTACGGTAGATCTCGTTCGTCGCCCTAAGTCGATCATCGTCAAGGGCCATGGACGCCTGAATGCTATCTATTATTGCACGGCCGCCCGGGTGAAGTGCCCAGTCGAAGTCGTTGGCTTTATTCGGCAGCCCTACCTCGGAGCATGAGGAGAGAATGGACTCGAACATTGGCTTCACAGACGACTTCACGGCGCGTGGCACATCTCGTGTCAGGATAGTGCGATAGCCTATCATACTCGTCAGTTCTAAGCTACCGTCCACGCCTAGCCAGTTCACGTACCATGTAAGTCTGCATAGCAGCCCATATGATCCAAAGTCTGAGAGATCAGAGCGCTCGCAGAGGCCAGGACTTCGAAAAGCGGCTTGCTGTTGTCAAGTCCAAGATCGTTTGTCATCACGAAGGCAGCAGCGCCATCAGAGAATAAAGCGCTTGCAATGCTGACATCGCGAGCAGAGCTCTTCGCCGCGTCCGCTAGCTCGCGTCGAAGTAGAGGGGTACTCAATTCACAAGCAAAGCCGAGAACACGGGCGGGCTTGCCACGAGCTGTCGCGGCAAGCACTGCCTGGCTAGCAGCTCTTAGAATTGATAAGCCACCCGCGCAGCCAACACCGTGCAACAGCATTCTGTCGACATAGGATCTGAGACCAAGCTGCTGGTGGACGAGCAGGTCGTAGCCTGGATTCCCCTGATTAGTGCACGTCACACCGACTGTGTGTGTGATTTGATCCACTCCAATGCCCGACTCCGACAGTGCTGCTTTGCAAGCTTCGACAGCCAGCTTCACGCCTTCGATTCGGAAGAGGTTGTCGAGCTCAGCGATCGTGGGCGGACTTGTCTTCGTACCGAAGCCATTTGGGCCGTAGTCACACACGCCTGCGCGGGTCTCGATCCCGGTCTTGGGACTGACAACATTGAGAAGCTGTTGAAGGCTACAAGCTTTGTCAGTCTCATGTGAGAGGTTTCCACGGTTCGATGGCTTACCCTTCACTTTGCTTCACATCATGGAACCGATCTGCAACGGCTTCCAGCCATTCCGGGGTCAGTAGATTGGGTGGGTACGCAGTCCCTAGTCCTGTCAGCCAAGTTCTAGCGCGGCCTGAGACGTCGCCGCCGATTTCGGTCGAGTTCTGCATAATCAAAAGTGCATGTCATGTTCAATGTTATGTTCCCACGGCATTCACCTTCGCCATAGTTTCTCTGTCGCCAAGTTTCGAACATCGCTTCGAGTCGCGTGCCCGGGATGGTGCACGACTCGTTTCCCCGTCCCCTACCTGCTGTGTAGCCGGCGATGCCGTTCAGCCATGAAGGCGGTGAGTCTTGCGCTGAGGGACAGAGTCGTGAGCTGCTTGGTTGTACATTCGTGCTTGCGGCTGAAGCGACCCATGACTTGATCGACGAGCTACACATGCATTCATGTTTCAGTCTGCCTACACTCGTCCCTCATTGGTCGACTCGTAACCAGCCCTCTCATCGGGTCGAAGGATTCTTTGTCGCTAATGTACGAGCACTTGGCATTGGAGACAGCGGGATCCGACTCACAAGAACAGCATAGAATTGCGAGACGCCTGGTGGAACCGGCTTGCCCCCGTTTCTCATCGAGTCTGACACCTGTATAATGCTCTCGTTGATTTACCCATAGCAGTGCTGTAGTGAAATTTGGCCTCTGAGAGCTTCGAATACGGCCAAAG
This sequence comes from Oleoguttula sp. CCFEE 5521, assembly GCA_036872775.1. Classification (NCBI taxonomy): domain Eukaryota; kingdom Fungi; phylum Ascomycota; class Dothideomycetes; order Mycosphaerellales; family Teratosphaeriaceae; genus Oleoguttula; species Oleoguttula sp. CCFEE 5521. The sequence continues at coordinate 6,695 of JAVRRP010001012.1, read as the reverse complement.
ACATCAACAAGATCGTTCCCTTACATACACCTGCACCTACCTTGAGCGACATATTGAATTGCAGACGTACTTCCAGTAGCACAGGAGAGCCTAGATCTCCGAAGAGACGGAGGTAGGGATATCAGCACAAGAAACCCCACCTCGAATGGGGCTGCAAACGGTAAATGGTCAACATCTCGAGGGTCTACAGCCTCGACTGTACCCTCTTGAGAGATGCCAAAGCGTCTTGTCTGACCTCCTCGACTATCTCTGCTGCACTCTGCTCTGTAGTCACTAGCCCTACGCCAGTACCAGCCCACATAGCAGCCCTGCCCTTCCCTTCTGATGCGTAGCCCTTGTCATCGGCTGCCACAGCGTCTTTGTACAGTCGCCTGATCTCGCTGATGTCCACGCCTGCGACGTGATCTCTGTAGCTTTCGATGATAAGACTTCTGCCATCGATGTAGCCAGGCCAGATGTTCTCGCCCGGAAGGTTATCGAAAAGCTTGCTACGTGTGGTCACCACGCCGCCGTCACGCGCGGCTAGGATGGCTGCTCTGTAGTTCTGATGTAGATTCGTTTCTCGCGCGGCCAAGAATCGTGTACCTAGTACGACACCAGTGGCTCCGAGAACCAGTGCGGCGGCCACGCCACGTCCGTCTACGATGCCGCCCGCTGCGAGGAGCGGAATGTCGATACTCTCAGCGGCGAAGGCATCGTAGACCTCTGGTACGAGAGAGATCACTCCAGCACCCTGCTCGCATCCGTGGCCTCCTGCATCGGAACCTTGCAAGCATATTGCATCGGGTGTACAGCTCTGCGCAACAGCAAGAGCAGTGGCGACTGAGCCGATCTGTAACCACACTCGAGTCTTCGGACTCGCCTCTCGTATCGCCTTTGTCCAGGGAGTAAAGTCGTCGATGCTTTTCGGCATCGACAGCCAGACCACTGCAGGCTTCCTAGCGCGTACAAGGTTTGCCACCTTGTCGACAGAGACAGCGAATGTGAGAAAGCCGATGCCGATGGGCAGCAGACCTTCATTCGTCACCTCCAACGTCTCTGCCGCTATGCCGACTTGCTTGTCGGCCGAGTCAAGATCTATGGCCGCGCCGATGAAGCCAAATCCGCCTGCTTGATGAACTGCTGATGCCAGCGAGGCGTGAGCGATGCCACCCATCTGGAAGATTATTTAGTCCTCTCATCATTGCTGATGATGCGATACGTCGAGACTTACAGGTGCATTGACGATCAGAGGCTCTTGAGTCCATGGTAGCTGATCTCGAAGCGAAGGCATCGTATGTGAAGGCGGTTATCTATCACTAACGGACTGATCGAGGTGTGCAGGCAGAGAGCCTACAAATGAATCGTTACATCTTTGAACAGTGCCTAATGCTGGGTACAGTCAGCCTCCACATCGTCCACATGGGACTAGGTACAACGCTACGGATATAAGCTCTGGAAGCGCATCTGGTCCCGGAAAGATCACTAATGCCATGGATTACAATCATACATCCTCACGCGAGAGAGAGGTGAGAGAAGTTCGTGACTCGAGATGGACATCGAGAAATAATGAGATTTAATAGCACTTGGAACACGATCTTCGAACGATGTTGGAAACGACGATGGCCTCTATGATCATTGAGTATGTCTATCTAATGCTTCGCGCAGCTTACCACGTCAAGGGAAACGACGATCCGTGTGCCAGGTCGTACATCTCGAACGCGCGAAGACGAAGGACCATCGTGTCCTCCGCGCATCTGAAGTTTGCATGCCGACTGTCTCCGTTCTTTCGACATTGTGAAAAGTCCAGTGCGACTATGATGCACACGACGACTTCGTCTGCGCCTACTCGGTCCGAGGAGAAATCACCCCTTAGATGGGGAGTGGTACGCCGCGTGCACTCGCCAGTACAACGGACCGTCATCAGCCGCAGTCCAACCCTCGGGAAGGGAAAAGGGTAGGTGTGACTGACGCCAAGTCGTCGGCCTGAGCACGCGCCTATTCAGAAGATGCCAGAAGGGCCTGGGATCCGCGAGCGCTAAGAAGCGGGGCGCAAATATCCGAGAATGTGGCGTGGCCATCGAGGGTACCTGCAGGACCGGGAGGCAGTTTCAAGGCAGTCTTGAAGCCGTTCAGTGCGCTGATAGCGCAGCGCGTCTAAGAGAATGTTGATTTGCATGGAAACAGGTCCCTCGCGGCATCATGAATACGCCAGCCATCCGTAAAGATCTTCAAGGCACGACCATCTCCCCACCATTGCTCTCAGTCACATCTAGCCCGACCAAGAACCTGCTGACCATGTTGTACGCTCCAATGGTAATCTGCAGCTCCATGATCTTCTGATCACTCCCCAACAGGCGCCGCGTCCTCTCGAACACTTCGTCACTCACGGCAACCTTGATTGTACTCTCTTCTGTATATGCCAGCACCGCCCTCTCCAGCTCAGTATACCCCTCCCACTCTCTGTCCCGCCTGAGCAAGCGCTCGAGTTTCTCCTTGCCCACACCGGCCTTGACAGCAAGAGCAGAGTGAGCCTTCCACTCGTAGACTGCATTCGTGAGGACGGCGATGTAGCAGATTGACAGTTCCATCAAGCCTTCATCAAGTGAAGATTTGGTGCGGATGGCGCCGAGAAGGGCATTATAGCCATCTGCTATGGCTGGATTGTGGAGGAGTGCGAGGTCTAGAGGGATGAGAGGGCGAGGAGAGCGGCGGGCAGCAATACGGGTGTAGATGTCCTGGACCTGAGGGCTGGAGCCGGAAGGAGGCTCCGAGGGAGCGTATGGGATGCGCATATTGACAGGGTGTATGCTATCAGGGCCCTGCTCGCTTGTTGGCGTCTACCAATGCCTACAAGGACGGGAGGTCAAGCACATGGCAAGGACAAGCGAGATACGAATGCGGGGACAAGATTAAGGTTAGGCGAGCGGACGGGTTCCTGCATGAGCCGCAGCATCCCTGCCAGAAAATCGTATCATCTCAACAGCGGCGACGTTGATATGTGAATTGAGGCGGCGGCGAAACTTTCCTTGCCAGCGACATCACCCACAATGGGACTCCTCCAAACACTCGCCGGGCCATTGGCGCCTCACATCGACTCCCTCCCCACCTGGCTCGTCATCGTCACCGCCCTCGCCTCCCTCCTCACCCTCACAATCATCATCAATGTCGCCAATCAGATCCTCACACGACGATCCGACGAGCCGCCAGTCGTCTTCCACCTGCTCCCTTGGATCGGCAGCACCGTCACATACGGCATCGACCCGTACGCCTTCTTCTTCAAGTGCAGGGCAAAGTATGGCGATGTCTTCACCTTCGTTCTGCTGGGCAAGAAGACGACGGTATGCCTGGGCACCAAAGGTAACGACTTCATCCTAAATGCGAAGCTAAAGGATGTCAACGCTGAGGAGATCTACCACCCTCTCACGACACCAGTCTTCGGCAAGGATGTCGTCTACGACTGCCCAAACTCCAAGCTAATGGAGCAGAAGAAGTTTGTCAAGTTCGGCCTCACCACCAGCGCCTTCCGGTCATATGTCACCCTCATCGCCGAGGAGACGCGCCAGTTCTTCTCACGAGATGCGCCGTCTAAGCGATTCGCCTCCACTTCCGGCACCGTGAACCTACCTCCAACCCTGGCTGAGCTCACAATCTACACCGCCTCCCGATCGCTGCAAGGCAAAGAAGTGCGTGAACGCTTCGACTCCGGCTTCGCAGATCTCTACCATGATCTTGACGGCGGCTTCGTCCCCATCAACTTCAAGCTCGGCTGGATGCCTCTACCACATAACCGCCGCCGCGATCGCGCACAGAAGAAGATGGCGCAGACGTACATGGATATCATGACTGAACGGCGCAAGGAGGGCAATCTCGAGAAGGAGGAAGACATGATCTGGAATTTGATGAACTGCGAGTACAAGAACGGTACTCCAGTGCCTGACAAGGAGGTGGCACACATGATGATCGCGCTTCTCATGGCCGGCCAGCACAGCTCTTCTGCAACAATTACATGGATCCTCTTACGTCTCGCCACCCGTCCGGAGATTCAAGACGAGCTGCTGGAAGAACAACGACAAGTCCTGGGCACCAAAGCCGACGGCAGCATCGCGGACATGACGTACGAGGATCTCGCACGTTTGCCGCTGCACAACTCCGTGGTGAAGGAAACGCTCCGCCTGCACACGCCAATCCACAGCGTGATGCGCGTAGTCAAGAACCCGCTGCCAGTCGAGGGAACGCCATACACGATCCCGACGTCTCACGTTCTCCTCGCTTCGCCAGGTGTGACGAGCAGAGTGGCAGAACATTTCCCAGACCCGATGCTTTGGGAGCCACACCGATGGGACGAGACGCCTGCTGAGAAGCATGCTCACCTCGCGCCATCTCACGTCAAGGAGGGCGTCGTGGAGGAGAAGGAGGACTATGGGTATGGTCTCATCTCGAAAGGAGCTGCAAGTCCTTACCTTCCATTCGGCGCAGGACGGCATAGGTGTATTGGCGAGCAGTTTGCGTACCTGCAACTGCAGACGATTCTCGCAACTGTGGTGAGGGATCTGAGATTCAAGAATGTAGAGGGCGTTGAGGGTGTAGTGGGAACGGACTACAGTAGTCTTTTCAGCAGGCCATTGAGCCCGGCAATTGTGAGATGGGAGAGACGGGAGAAGAAGTAGATGTATGTAATGATCCCTATTAACCAAAAGAGATATCATCAAGCCTGCTGCAATACCAACGAAATTGCTAATGACTAAGGAACGAACGCCTCCAGCTCCACCCTCGATTCCAGAAAATTCCATCCCGCCCTCATCGTTACGTCCCTTCCTCACTCATTCTTCCTATCTCCAAGCGATTCAAACCCCCAGTCCGCACCAGACCAACCCCCATCCGACCCCTCACTCGACCTCGGCGGCGTCAAGAACGGCGCCCACCTCGCTGCGCTGGCTCCCACATCTCTGGGCGATACGAGCTCTGGACTAGCCATAGGCTGAGCTGCAGTGGCTTCCTCGGTGTTGATGACGTTGATCTCTGGTACCGTCGTCTGTGGTACTTGAGGCTCTTCTTGCAGATCCGGATCTGTGCTCGCCGACGGTGGCGAAGGGAAGGGCGAGAAGTCCCTGATGAGGACCTCGAGCTCGGGTGAAGTCATAGGCTGATCCGCACTTGACGTTGGCGCGCTGGCTGCAGTGTCTACGGTGGGTGCTGAAGTGGATTCTGTGGCAGGCTCTGTGGCTGTCTCCACCGGAGCAGCAGTAGCCGTAGCAGCCGCGTCTTGTGTCGATGCATCGGGCTGTGCAATGGAGTCCTTGCCGGACAGCTCAGCGAGGCTGGCGGCAGTCTCGGCGCTTGCTTCTCGAACGCCCTGGTCGACGGCAGTGGACTGCACCGGTGCCTCTGGTAGCGGTGCATCGACATCGTTTATCTGGCTCGCGCCGTTGTCCCCGACAGCATTGCCAGACAATTCGTCAACTTCGCCGTCTTGCTGACCGACGGCTCCTCCGATGGTCTCTGCCAGAGCTCCTGTCGATCCACTACTGGGAGATGCCCCAGTCTCGGCGCCAGTGTTAGTTGTGGCCGTTACTTCCAGGTCAGGCTGCGAGGTGGGCACGTTCACGTCTTGTAAGCTACGCAAGATCGCAGCGTCAATCTCTGCTTGTTCGGTGGCCTCGGTCTCGGTGGATGTGATAGGCTGCCCGCCCGGATTTCCGGCATTGGGTTGCTCAGAAGCACCATTTGCTGGCGCTGCGGGTGATAGTGAGTGCTGCGTTGCGACAGTAGCGTTCACGACACTTTGCTGGGCCGTCGTTACTCGGTCCATGAAGTCATTGTGCGCCGTGTCGTCCTGGAACGCAATAGTCGACTGGAACTTGAGCTCTTCCGGGACGGCTGCATCCGTGACAAAGCCCTTGCATCGGAAGAAGTCCTCGATGACTTCTGCGCCGATCTGACCATACACAGCACCGTTGATGATTTTAGCCGCTTGCTGGTAGAAGGGATCAGTAGTTCGTGGGTTCGGAACGAGCGTCAACCCTAGAGCAATCGCCCAGCCGTTGAGGACGACATGGATCCCGCACGCTTTGCCATTGTTCTGATATGCAGTTTCATGCACAACTGAGGACTGGTACGCATCTTGAGCAACATTTGACCCTGCTCAACCAAGCCGAATGAGCGTGCGGACTGTGTTGTGAAGCCCATCGGACTCAGGGATCCCCAAGATCGGCTGGAATCGAGCTCTCGACTCCCGCCAGCTGTCGTAGAAGTAGGCGTGTGGGTGATTCGAAGTCAAGTCTGCCGGGCGTAGTACACCGAGAGCGATGTGGCCGAGTACTCTACCGTCGGGCAACGTACTGTAATACTCGGCGGGAAAGATTGCAGGTAGGTTCGGATTGAGGACCCGTCCATCCACGGACTGTTGCATCTGAAAATCCACGGCAGTCCAGTCCATGGAACAAAATCGAGGCCCACCGGGCAGCTGGTTGATGGCTTCGGTGACAGACGCAATGGCGCGGTGCACACCTGTCGCGTAGGTGGGTTGATCGTACACTGCAACGAGAGAGTCTCGAGGAATCTCCGACAGCACTACATTCAAGGCCGTCACAGCAACTTCAAGCTCATTGCAGTGGTTGCGTTGCGCTGGAGGCTTAGCAACCTTGGTCTTCTTTGACGGTGCTTCTTCTCTTGCTTGGTTCTGGAATGGTCGTTTCTTCCCCTTACCACTCGCC
>JAVRRP010001011.1:0-12070 GCA_036872775.1 Oleoguttula sp. CCFEE 5521 | reverse complement strand
GGCGCCCTCAGTCACAGTTCGCAAGCTACATCACAGCATCAGCGATGAGACCGTCAGAGGCATGTTCATGTTTTCCGGGGACCTGATCGACGCAGAGATCGTTGCCCCTCGCTATCCAGAGGACAGCGGCTACTCGACTGTCGTTGCACATTTTCGATCGAGCCGGGGGGCGATAGAAGCACTTTCCAAACTCGACGGCAAGCCAGATCCCTCGGGGAAGTCGAAATTGATTGTCCAGATCAACGATAGTATCGAGACTGGCGGACGTCCCACGATCGGCGAGTGCAAGCATCAGAAGGATTCCAAGTCGCCAAAGAACACGAATGGCCTCCCCTCACCGCCATCTGGCTCGTCCAAACTCAATCAGCCATGGCGTTCTCCTCCAAAGGTCTCCCCTCCGTTACCACAGCCAAACAGTTTTGCATCCAGCTCCTCGAGTGCATCTGAGAACCGGCATCTTCCAGAGCTCTTCTCGCCGACATCACCACTCGCCAACAACGCATTCGACGATCGCAATCGCATGTCCGGAAAGCATTTCATCAATCGCGCTGGAGCCGATGAAGACACTGGTCGGCTTCTCAGCGACCCAGTCGCATACGCCCAAAATAACGAATCATCGCAGCGATCTCGATCGGAGGAGCAGGCTGACTTCCAAGCAGCGTTCGATCGCATGCAACGTTTGACACTCGCGACAAATGGCGCATCGCCCCCAAGCATGGCATTCAACACGAACTACTTCGAGTCTCAACGCAGTCCCAACGGTGCACTGCAGTCTCCTATCTCCCCCACGAACATCACCAACATGTACAACAATGGCAACAGCTTCTACTCGCCACGCAGGCAGGGCGAGCGACAGACGCCTCCACCTAATCCTGCAGATCTAGCCAACTCACCTTGCAACACTGTCTACGTGGGTAACTTGCCTGTGGACGTGTCCGAGGACGAGCTCAAGCAGGCCTTCTCCAGACAGCGCGGCTACAAGCGCCTAGTGTGTCGCGTTAAGAACAACGGACCTATGTGCTTCGTTGAATTCGAGGACGTCACGTATGCAACGAGGGCGATGAATGCATTGTCTGGCCATTTGCTGCACAACAGTGTCAAAGGTGGTCTACGACTCAGCTACTCGAAGAATCCGCTTGGGGTCAGGTCGAGTCAGAATCCGAATAATTTGCATCGCCCTCAGATGAATGGCGGCTCGCAGGCAGCTTATGGCAACGGTTTTGCGACTGGGTCCATAGCTGGCCCGCCGCCAGGACTGGCTTCTCCACCTGGATTCACGCCGGTCACCCCTGCACCTAACGGCTACGCGAACGGCTCAGCAGGTTCAAATGGCTACAATGCGATGCCAACAAATGGCTACACTAACGGCACGAATCGCGTTCCAGGCGCCACGAATGGCCCCATTTCTCCAAATCCACTGGAGAACGGTTATGCTCACGGAGGTTTCGCCGGGGAGCAAATGGTAAGTAACACGTTCATAAGAGATATCCCGTTTAGCCCCTGGTCCACCGGCCCCAACGGATTCAATCAAACGTTCCACTACCACATGTACGATCAGGAGTCGTACAGTGGCTTGAACGGCGCGACGAATCGTGAGGGTCCGGTCAACGCTAATGGCAATGGCACGAGTGCTACCAATGGCACTACCACCAACGGCCGTTTCCCACGCCGTGACAATCAGCAGGACCCGCGTCAAGGGTTCAGCGACCGCAATATGGGGCGCTAGCCCCATATTGCTCAACATGAACACTGCTTTTGGAGATTACCGGTCTCCCACCGAGATATCAGACTGATGAGGCGCAGCCTATGGCAGCACTGAAAGGTCGCGTGGTTCGGTGAGAGACACTATCGCGCTGTGTGCTTTTACTTTCGACTTGCTTCCATTGTTCTTGGCAATTTTGCTCTTATTGCACTTGCGACTTGGACTACTCGGGATACCCCTTCAGCGAACCCAGGTCTTGACTGGAACATTGGAACCTGCCCTGGTTATCGGATTTCTTTGCGCGTACGAACTCCTGGATCTGCTTTGTATTCTAGGATTTGGATCCTTTCTCTTGCAGTCTTTTCAACGGCGTTCAAGGCGTTAGGGTGGGTCATTCTCCTGATCCTCACCCCCACTGGGTCGAGCGACTACAAATCTTTCTCACGGAAATCTGGAGGCTCTTCTTCTCTCTCTTCGCATAGCGCAGCGAGACACAGCGCACTGGATGGAGAGGCTACTAACATGTTTGGCATTTTTCGAGGGATGGGGAAACGTATACTAAGAGAGGCCGTCATGCTCACGGGCGCGGCAGACATCACTGTTGGTGGGTGGGCACCACATTGGACATCGATTGGTATGGGCGGGGGATGCGTTTGCTTTCAGTGCGAGGGAGTATTGATGTTTGCACATTGCGAGGGGGGAGGATTATGAGCAAATCGTAAGGGCATTCTTTGGATGGGCGGGCACTATTTGCATATGGATCAAATTCCTTGCACGAGTATATGGATAGCGTGGTACAGAGCTCACGATATGCTGCTTTCCAACCTCGTGAAGTCCCGCTTCCATCTGTCACAGCACTGAGTGAACGCAGGTTCTTCGACCCCGCTGAGCAGGGTCGTAGTAGAGGCCAGGCCGTCACGAAAGTCTCGCAGTGCGCGTCCAGCACGTCATGTCCAATGATGAGACAATCCGCTAAGCGATAAGTCGGGTTGACGTGAGCATTCCACCCGTGATGTAATTCGAACAGACCTGGCCCGGCTAGTCTGTCATCGCACAGAGACTGCGAGTTCCCGACACTGTAGCCACTCTTTCCTGAGCCAGATCTAATCATCAGATCTCCCTGTCACTCTGCAGTGCCGGGGGTACTGCCGACAAATTTTGAGCCGCTGGAGGGCACCAGTACGATACGATCGCGGGCGAGCTCATAGATCTCAAGGACTGGCCCGGACGCTGAAGCCCTGTAATCCGTCGTATTTGGCAGGATTTTGAATCTCCCTCACCGCCAAAGCCCATACCCTCCCTCGCCATACTTCCACATCTTCACGGTCCCGTCCTCGCTCCCAGTCGCGTAAACTCTGCCATCTGGACTCCACCCCACGGTCCAGACTGGCCCATGATGACCCCTCCCTGTCTCGACCTCAGCCTCCTTGTCATAGTCCCAGACGTGTACCCACGTATCGCTTGGACTGCCAGTGACGAATTTCCTCGCTTGGCCATTGAGAGCGACAGAGGCGACATCGCGGTCAAGCGAGAGGTGCTTCAGCAGGGTGAAAGGTGCGGTGGGGGAGAGGAAGTAAATGTCCTTTCCTGCTGCTGCTGTGATGGTCCCGGCGTCATCTGAGGAGGAGCCGGAGAGCGTAGAATTCAGCTCGCAAGATGTTGGCGCGCAGGCGAGAGCGAATGTGTGGATCAGAGCAGAGGTCCGAAGGTCGTAGAACCGAAGCTTCGCGTCCTCACAAGCTGTGAGTAAGATATTCGGATCCCGCGTCCAGATCACGGACTTGATCGCCGCTGTATGATCGCCTGCGCCAATCTCATACGAAGGACAGTCAGGCGGTGTCGCCAAGTCCGAAGTAGAATTCACAGCGCGCTCGATATCCCAAACCCTCAACCTCTTCTCCATACCGCCCGTCGCACACAACGTCGGCCTCACCCCCGGCGGAAATGCCACAGCCCTCACAATATGCGCATGCTGCAATGTCGCCAACGTCTCCCCTGTAAACGTATCCCAGATCTTCGCGCTGAAATCCGCGCTCCCCGTTGCCGCTAACGTAGCATCCTCACTCAGCCGCGCGCTCCAGACAGCGCCTTTGTGCCCGATGAAAGTACCGATCCAGTCGCCTGTCAGACCATCGCGAAGCATGGGGTTGTTATCCTTGCAGGCGGAGATCATGTAGTATTGTGGAGTGCTGGAGGAGGAGCCGAGTTGAGAGGAGAAGGTTAGGTGAGTTATGGGGCGAGAGTGGCCATGGCAGGTTAGGGGTACAGTCTTGATTGTGGAAGAGGTGATGGCCTTGGTCTCGTCCTGGCGTTTAAACGCAAAGTCCATGGCGGGTGGTTGTCTGGTGCAATGGTGTCGTTAAGTCGTCCAGGTTGTGTGTAGCAAGTCGTAGATCGTTATATCAAGCAAGGCCAGCAAATGCAATGTCGTCGCCGGATCCCAACGCCATTCTAGTCTACTTCACGCGATTGTCTCCTGCGCTCTAATGACCAGTGAGAGGGGCAATACTAGGGTGTGCTGCTTGGTGGTGACTTTCCTGCGGGTGTAGCCGTACTCTGTAGCCCCCCTGGCAACTGCGATGATCAACATCCACTTTCACATGCACCACCTCTTGTGCTTGCGCATTCACGGCGACAACGACGACCGACGACCATCGACCACGAAATATCAGTATCGCTGCCACTGGAATCTGGAGTCTGAAATCGATAAATTATTGCGCACCATCCATAATATTGACCCATCGAGAGGGACCCTGGAAACGTCCCATACCAGCCCGTGTGACATCTGCAGGACACGCTGAACGTCCTGCAAACCTGGATCGCATACTTGGTGACACTCGCGACCGCGCACAGGCAATGTCGCCTTAGCAGCGCGCGCATAGATCGATCATGGATGCCTCACCTCGACCAGGCGCAAGTCTGCAGGACCAAGTAGATTTCTGGAAGTCCCAGCATGATGCGCTTCAGTCGGATCTTGCAGACTTCCAGTCCGCCAGCAAGGAGATCGAGGAGCAGCTGGAGAAAGATATCGAGTCGGCAGAGAAGAGCGAGCGCAAGCTGAAGGAGCAGATCGAGAGTCTCAACTTCCAGGTTGATGAGTGGAGAGGGAAGCATACGAAAGCCAAGGCAGAAGCGAACGGCGCGCAGAATACCCTGCAGAAGGAGATCACGACGTTACGAGAGCAGAATCGGGCGTTGTCGCATCGGCTGAGGGACATTGAGGTAGCGAATGATGACTTCGAGAAGCAGGCCAGGAACACGACAAGTACTGTGGAGGACCTGGAGGGGAAGCTGAATGTATCAATCGAGCGGAGCGTGCTCATGGAAGAGGAGGTCAAGGTAGGAGAGCAGGAGAGAGAGGCACTGAGGATCGACGCACAGCGACTTAGGGATGAATTGAGTGATCTGAAGGTGGAAAGCGAGATCCGATTGGAGAAGCTCCGGCTCGCAGAACAGACCATTGAAGGACTACGACTTCGGAAGCCCAGCAACTCGGTGGTGGAGCAACTCCGTGGGAGAAGTCCAGCGAGTGAAGCAAGCGGTATCACACCTGCATCGCCTACAGCATCAACACCGCCTCGGAGATCTGACTCGGCTTCAGATGCGCCCACGCCTCCTTCGCCACCACTGTCAGATACGCCAGCCTATGCGAAGAAGGATGCTCTACCAAAGGCGCCGATGGTCGGCAGACGAACATCATTACTACCAGCGTCTGCAGCAATGCCGCGACAATCGTTGCACGGTCCACGTATCCCATCCTCATCGTCAAGACATGTTCGAGGCCCGTCAATGGCTTCGACAGCAAGCATGGTCGCATCTGATGTCAAGCCGATGAAGCCACTGACACGGGTGCGACCAAGCACAAGACCCAGTATGCTGCCCTCAGAAGGGCTGCCACGCTCAGAGTCGCTCATGCAGATGAAGAGCTTGCGCAGCCGCATGCAGCAGATCGAGCAGCGTGTGCAGACAGCGCGATCACGGCTACCCAACAACATTACACCGCGCGGATCGCCACGCGCAGGCAGCGCACTCAGTAACCACGTTGAGATCCCATTTTCAATCACCGTACGCCGCACTAGCAAGCGACCGTCGAACATTGCCGTGCCTATTGACATGTCGCAAGCCGATAGCGCCAGCGAGGCTCGCTCACCAATCCGCCGAGAGAGCCACATCAAGCGCCTGTCATACGGCATCCCTCGCCCATCGCTTTCGGCAGCGACACCTGGCGCAGAGCGGCCTACTTCATCAATGTCCCGTGACCGCCCGCCATCGGCGTTGGCCTCCGAGCGTCCACCTTCATCCGCCTCGAATCGCGCAAGCAGTCGCGCCAGTTTCGCAAGGCCCGATAGCCGATTGAGTATGGCGCCGCCACCAATGCAACGACCAGGCAGCAGTCACGGCGCCACCATCCCTGAGCACGGTCAGGCATCGCTTCATCGACCGCGTAGCTCGATAGGCGGCTCATTGGCGGGATTGCAAAGTGCATCGACGGCGCCCAGCACTCCTCGTAGTCTACACCGCGCCAGTGCTAGCGTCTCTGGCTTGCGACGTAAAGCAGATCACGAGCGCGAAGACGCAGCCACCTTGTCGAGACCGAGTACCGCTGCCGGCCGGCGGACAACACTGGAGCGTTCTGGTCTGCCTGCTTTCTCCTCGAGCGTGGCTGGCAAGAGGCAGAGTGGTGGCGCTGGGGTTCTGGCTGGCAGAAGCACGGTCGGGGCAAGAAAGGTAGGGACTCTGGGAGGCGACATGCGACCGCCACCTAGTCGGAGGAAAGTCGAGATGGGGATGTTCGAGCCGGTGCAGCAGGGGAGTGGGGAGGAGGATCTGGGAGAGACGTATTGATTGGATGGCTCGCTGGAGGTGTGGTCTGAGCGATGGAAGGATATGTCGACTGGCTACGAATGTTATGGAATAGATGGTAGGATCGCTATGATGCCCAAGAGTGTGGTTCGACTCTGACAAGGATGCGAGGATCAGATCCTAGCTACGATAGGTTCTGCCTATCAGCAAAAGCTCGCTGATATTACACACAAGTGATGAGCCTCAGGCATGCGGAATTAGACCTCGGCTTGCGTAGATGCTCTCTTGACCTCCAGTCAGCACCACTCTCTCTTTCACTGTCAGCGTCCGTGTAAAAGACCGTATCACAGCGTCTTCCCCTTACGACTTTTCTCAAGGCGTATACCCCATTCCCAGAATTCACAACGCCACGATGGCCTCCTCCATTCCCACCCCCGAGTTCTTCAACCTCACCTTCCCCGGCTCCCACAGCGCAGTCGTCGAGATAAACCGCCCCTCAAAGCTCAACTCCTTCACAGAACCCATGTTCCATTCCCTGCGCACAATCTTCGACTCCCTCTCCACAAACCCCGAAGTCCGCTGCATAATCCTCACAGCCTCAGGAACCCGAGCCTTCACAGCCGGTTTAGACGTCACTGCTGCATCGACCTCCGGACCTCTTGCAAGTACGCCCTCGACCGTGGATCCGGCGAGAAAGGCGTTCCGGCTGCGGCGCCATATCCTGGATTTGCAGAGCTGTGTGACGGCTATCGAGAAAGCGACGCAGCCTGTGATTGGCGTATTCCATGGGATTTCTTACGGGCTTGCAATTGATATTGCGACTTGCTGCGATATTCGGATTTGCAGTTCTGATGTACGATTTGCGGTCAAGGAAGTAGATATTGGGCTTGCTGCTGACGTCGGCACTCTTACTCGCATCGTGAAAGCTGGGCTGCCGATGAGCTTTGTGAAGGACGTGTGTTTGACGGCGAGAGACTTTGGGGCGCAGGAGGCGTCGAGGGTGGGGTTTGTAAGTGAGGTTTGCGAGGGGAAGGAGGGCGCGGTGACGCGGGCGAAGGAGATCGCAGCGCTCATCGGGAGTAAGAGTCCGGTGGCGGTGGGGACTACGAAGGAGGTTGTCAATTTCTCGAGGGATCATTCGGTCGAGGATGGTGAGTTGAACTGCTCTTGTGAGAGCTGTGGAGAGTACGCTGACCCGCTGAGTAGGTTTGAATTACATCGCTATCTACAATGCTGCTATGTTGCAAACGAAGGATGTAGACAGCGCAATGCTCGCTGGGATTCGGAAGACGAAGCCGACTTTCTCGAAGCTCTGAGGCGACTGATCTCTATGTCTGCCAAAACGAGATGCTCAAGCTACACCAACCATCTTGTACACGCTCTTCTCGATCGTCGTGATGACCTTGGCAGTCTCCAGGTCTCCAGGCGGGAATAACTGCGTCCCAAACACCAGCGCTAACCCGGCCTCCCGATCGATAATCCAGAATGGATTCGTCATACCGCCCCAGCTCATCGTCCCCTTCTTCCGCCTCCCGTCATCGTCCTCCAAGAACAGCACACCACCAAGCCCCCAGCTCACTGGAAGATCTTTCACGAATTCGCCAATGAACATAGCCGCCATAGGCGTAGTCAAGAAATTCTTCAGACCCTGCGTTTCGGCAGATGTCAGCTGAGGCGTGAACATCAGATCGACCGACTTCGCGCTCAGCAGCTTCCCATCATTCGCCAAGATGCTCCTCTGAACTCTCAGATACTCGTCCATAGTGGCATAGATGCCCTGGCCCCCAAGGCACCCAGTCAAACCCTCATTGATACTCTTCGCCGGATACTTCGCCAAACCCCCATCCGGCGTCCTTACAGCCAGCACCGGAATCCTAGCTTGCAATTCTGGGTGCTTGCGGGGGAAGAACGTCATCTCCTTGATCCCCAGCGGTTGCCAGATGTGCGTCGTCATGTATCCCTCCAGCGTGGAGTTCGTGAGGCGCTCGACAACGAGGCCGGCCCAGTCTATACCTGTGCCGTAGGACCAGGAGGTGCCGGGCTCGAAGATCAGGGGGTAAGAGAAACGGCCGACCACGTCGGTGCCGGTGGATGGCGGGGTCTTGCGATGCTGGGCGAGGCGAATCAGTCCAGCATCTCCCATATCGTAAGCTGTCCCCGCAGAGTGCGTAAGCAGGTGCCTGCACTCGTTAATCAGCTAGTGTGTGGCGAACGACTGCTGGAACGCTTTGCATTACCTCAGGGTAATGGCATTCTGGCGCTTCTTCAAGATCGGCTCCCCATCCTCAGCAAAGCCGTGGAGGACTTCCTGGTCGCCTAGCTCGGGAATGATCTTGGAGACATCGTCCTCCAGACCGATCAGACCCTTTTCGACGATCTGCAAGGCCGCGATAGTGGCGATCAGCTTGGTTGCTGAGGCTAGCAGGAAGATAGCATCTGGCTTGATTTTGGCAGCGTCAGACTCAGTGGAGACTGTGCCGGCGGTGTGGGAGTAGGTAAAGGAGCCTGGTCGGTTGTTAGACTTGGGACGTCATGTGGAGGATGCGGGAAAGGTGGACCATCTGCGTTCGTAGCATATGTAACGACTTGAGGCACCTTCTTCGCTGCTACTGCTTCGTCAAGAAACTGTCCAAGGTCTGACATGTTTGCGACTTGATTCGTAGGCGTAGGTGCCATAGTAGGCACAAGTGCTGCGAGTCGTCTAGCAGCAGACATCGAGTTTCTTATAGGAGCAGAAGTGTTACCATTCACGATTGTATTATTCAGCTTCAGACATTCCCCGCGTGTTCGAGCTGGGGCGCGATTCCGTCAGTCGTATTCGACACCGGTTCACCGTACACTAGCGGCGTGCGGTTGGACAGCGCAGAATACAGCTTCTTGAGACAGCTCGACTGCAACGCACAACCTCCATACGTCCCTACATGTAAAGATTACGGTGTCGTGCCGAGGTCTTAGAGTTCGAGATCTCGGCTACTGCCTCAGGTACAGAATGGCTTGCATTAGCCAAGACGGACGTGGAATCGACTTCATGCGCGGTTCCGTTTGGAGTCGTGTGCTTGGTAGTACTTCTTGATGTGGGAGAGCACGATATAAGAGTTGGAACATGAGGGGACAGGGATGGAAACGGGCGAATGAACCGTTCAAGCTGATACCGAGAGACTCTCTGCATACATAATCACATCCGGCGACGCGAACTGTTGCATGAGGAACAGTCCCGTCTGGTTAATCCAGTTACCAGACATTGTGGACTGAGGGTGAGGTGACTCGTGAGAGACGTCGGCGATCTGTAGAACTGTGGATGCCTGAGGCTTCCGTTTCGCAAAGCGGCGAAGCTACACTCCCGAGAAAGCCAATGAACTTGCATAGAGCACACGACCAGTAGATGCACCCCCATTACGACATCAATCATGGCACTTCCTTCCCTCACACAGTCATTACGGCCCTCTCTCCTCTCTACCTCGACATCAGAATGGATCTGCCATACGTGCCGCCGCCATCAGTCCTCCACACGTCGAACTCGGAAAGCCCTTCGCGTAAAACCAGATGCCACTTTCCTCCCGTCGAAGACAGAAACGCAAGACCACATCATCTTCAATCCTCCTTCGAGCGCACCAAGCGTTTATCACACTCCCCAGAAATTCCTGCCTCAGAATGATCCTCGACGAAGACTGCATTCCCTGGCGCTGAACTCCTCCTTCGTGTCACCTTCGCGACTAGGTGGCTCACTGCCGTCACAACAACCCTCGGCTTCATCGCTTGCGACTGTGAGACCGGCGTATGAGAAGAAGTACCATCTCACCCAAGAACAGATTGCCGAGATTAAGCGATTACGAGCAGAGGATCCGAGGACCTGGACGAGAGTGAAGCTGGCGGAGAAATTCGAGTGCTCGCAATTCTTTGTTAGTCTGTGCTGTTGTGCTCCGGAGATCAAGGAGGAGAGGGATAGAGCACTGGAGGCTGTCAAAGCGAAGTGGGGCAAGCGGAAGAAGGAGGCTAGAGAGGATCGGCGGACGAGGAAAGAGGGGTGGGGGAGAGATGATTGAGGAGGATGTTGCCACGAGCGTTCACAAGAAGGCTTTTGCGCTGGGACCTATCCGTGTGCGAGTCGAAGCTGGAAGGACGAACGACTGAGATCACTTCGGTATGAACAGGCATATCCGAAGGCGGGACAAGTTTGGAGTACGGCAGACTCGACAGGTTGTTGATGCAGACACCATCGCGTTGACTATTGGTCGACCGACTACATTCAGAATAGTTCCCTGGATCTATGCGCTGGGCCGTCGAGCCCCTTTCGACGCATCAATACCTCAGCATACCAGCCTTCCCGAGATTCGTCTCCTCTTTCGGCAACGTCTCGCCCCTTGCAGCCCTTATTAGTCCCTCTAACCAATCCTGGTGCCCAAGCAGCATCGTATTCGGCTTCACCCCAGACAGCTGCGCAGCTGGCTGGCCCTTCTGGCTCTCCTGCGTCAGGATCCTCACCCTCCCACCCTCCAGGTTCTCCACAAGCCAGGCATGGTACACACTCACCCACTCCTCAGCCTTACCGGTGTCCAAGGTGGCGCTCCAGGCAATGCGACCAGCTTTGCCGGACTTCGGAGCAGTGGACTCTTCAACGGTGCATTCCAGTAGTGGGAAGCCGAACGTCTCGAATTTGAAGATATCTCCCTTCTCCAAGTCTGGGCCGGATGAGGGCGCCGTGCAGGAGCGACAATTAGCGTAGTAGGACTCCCACTTCGAGATGTCTGAGAGTAGCGACCAGATCTTGTCGGCGGTCAGGCCCGAGACAATAACTTCGTTGGTGACGAAGTTGTCGGTTGTCCCTGGGAGGTAGGCTTCGGGCCAGATGATGGAGGACTGGGTTAACATGGTTGCGTTGCCGTGAAGAGTGCTGAGTGGGGTTGACGCTCGAAGGATTGCCTCGCTGGTCAGAAAGACAATGCAGATGGGGTGTTTATCACACAGATTGAAGCAGCTATGTATTCTGTGTAGATGTAATGGTTTTCACAGACAATTTGTCAGAGTGAAGAAAGTTGTTCCGTCCACGAAGCATTCAATGTTGGGGTCATCCGACGTCACACGAAGCCCAGCTTACGGTACCATCACGTGCGTATCAACACTGGAATAAAAAGGTGTACCAAAAACAATACTCTCGGCAGCATATGATTTCGCACGTCTGGCAGTTGCCGTGTCGATCTCATGCAACAATGTTATCTCGGGGGTGAACTCCGAAGTACACACGTTCTGGACCCGGTCAGACGCGGCCACTCTGTACAAAGTGCTGTGAAGTGATGGACCAGGTTTCAACGGCTCGGTAGCGTGGTTCTCGGTGACACGTCCAGTGATCTACAGACGAGCCGCAAACCCTATGTCGTTGATCCTACACTATTGTGATACAGCTTGCAAGCTGAATCCTCCCTCGGAGTCCTCAGATCCTCCACGATCTTACAGCTTCAACACTCCCAATCTCCGATCCGTCCCCTTCCCACCAGCTATAGTATTTCAATCATTTCCAATCCGTACCCCCATTCGGCCCTCCGCCCACCCCTGCCAATACCAGATCTC
>JAVRRP010001010.1:0-12073 GCA_036872775.1 Oleoguttula sp. CCFEE 5521 | reverse complement strand
AGGTTGCGGATGTGCTTCTCGGCGATCCGGGAACTCATACGCGAGATGGGCGAGAAGAGTGAAGTTCCCATTGAGCCGCCTGCGCAGACGAAGTTGCTGGACGCTTGCGAGGCTGTTGAGGGGGTGGTGGGAGGGACTGTGCCGGGTGCGGGTGGCTATGATGCCATTGCACTGCTCATACAAGACAAGCAGAGTACGGTCAGAGCCTTGAAGGACTTGCTGGAGGGCTGGAAGTTCGAGGGTGAAGGGGTTGGCGGTGGCAAAGTGAGTATGCTCGGAGTGCGCGAGGAGATGGAAGGCGTGCGGACGGAGGACTTGAGCGGGTATGAGAGTGAGTACTTGCAGTGATTGCGCTCGTTACTGCAGGCGCGGCTCTTATGTACATAGCGTCTTGTGATGTGAAGGCTGTCCTCCCTGCTTACACTCACAGCAGCATTCCAAGCGCCTCTCCGCCTTTTCGTCCCTACTGTACATTCCAAGTGCGCCTTCGCGTTCATGACCGGGTATCATTCATCTCCCAAACGCCATGCCAAAGAGAAACAGTGAATTCGTACACGCTCTAGTCACCGCCACGGCCCCGAGTGTTCCCAGTGCCGAAGCCATAGAGGGATGTGCCTCCACGTCTAAGTGCGAATACCACCTACGCAAGTCAGTGCTGAGCTAGAGAACCACTGAGAAGTTACGTACGTCTGTGACGGTAATCGTCTTGCGATTGAACGTCGACACAACAGCACAGCAATCATGCAAGACTTCCTCGAGATACATCTTCAAGACTTCGCGTATTTTCGGGTAAATGTCAGACGAGATGCGCTTGACGCCTCCACGACGAGCGAGACGACGAATGTCGGGTTTGGTGATGCCGTGGATATTGTCGCGGATGATCTTGCTTTTGGACTTGTTAATGAGTGAAATTGGTGAAGTTGGATTTGGGTGCTTAGTACCGGTGCCTCTTTGACTTCGACTTGCTGGCGCCTACAGACCCAAAGCCCCGTTTGCCTTTGCCTTTGCCTTTTCCCAGGCCGATGGCAGGTCGAATAGATAAAGTGGCAATGCCACTGACATCGGAGCGTAAGATGTCATTGCTGCTTCTGGCTGGCGGCATGTTGATGAGGCGACCTTGTACTGATGCGAGAGATGGTCGCTTTGGAAGAGCTAGCGATGATGGCAAGAGATAATCATACAAACCTCTAGTCGATGTTCGATCAAAGAGTGCGATTGGACGTTCACTTGGTGCCCATATTTACATCACGTCTGTTGGCAAGTCCAAGGTGAAGTTGATGGGAGCAGCGGCGTTCAATTGATGTTAAGGCATCTAGGAGTCGAATGCCTGAGTGCCTGAAGCTTGCAGCGTCATGTTCGTTGCCTTCTCACGCGTAGAGCTTGTGGGTGTGCAGGAACAGCGCAAGGTCACCCACTACATACTCACACGAGCAGTACATCACTGTTCGAACACCATAGAAATCGACAGCTGCATCTGGACGGCTCCCAAACCACCACATCAGCCTGCATTGCCTGACTGACCCAAGCGCTCGCGATCATGGTACATCCCCTCCCCATCTCCCTCCACATACCACGTCACCACTGACACCCTCACAGTCTCTCCGCCTCGTCCCCACCCCCTCCCACGCCTCCACAACCCCTTCCGCCCTCGGTGCCCCTTCAGCCCCCGGCGTCCATGACACACTCCGCCACAACCTCGCCCTCACCTCCTCCGCGCCAGCCAAATCCTCCACCTCCCTAACCAGCACAACAACCTCCGGCCACCCTCTCGAATCCCGCCTCCACGCCTGGAAGCAAACCCAAGACGCCCTTAAACACAGCATGCTGCGCCGGCAATTCGGGCTCGCGGAGCCGGTGAGACGGGCTATGGAGCTAGGCGTTGTTGCGCAAGGGGAGTGGAGGCCGAGTGTGTTGGGGCCGGTTGGTCATGGCGGTAGCGCTGGGGTGCATAGAGATATTTTGGAGGGGAGGGATTGGGAGTGTAGTTGGGAGGATGTGTTTGAGGGGGATGTGTTTGCTGGGGCTGCGGCGGCGGAGGGTATGGGGTTCCATGCTGAGATGGAGACGAGGAGTGGGATGGACTCGTGGTGAGCACTTGGTTGGGGGAGTGTAGTTTGGGAGACAAGGACGTCCCTGTGATCGTGATATGATCGGGTGCTGTGTACATCAGGAGCATCGGGAGTACTGGAGACATTAGTCCATCTGATGGGCTGTACGACTAGAGGCATCTGCTGGGGCTCATCGAGATAGATACACAACCGAGCTATGCGAAAGACCGCGATCGCGCACTCAGATCGGTACTCACGCTTCATCTCTTCGAAAGGCGTTGCGTAACGAGCGGACGGCGCGAACACAGGTTACAAGCGCCACTTCTGCAGCGATCCGTGTTCCCGATCACTGAGCGATCTATTTCTACATTCCCCTCAAAAGGCTGCACATGACCGCACAAGCGAGTCCATGACCCCCGTCCAAACACCACACTGCCATGCTGCGTGAAGCAATAACCCAACGAACGCCATTACATTGCACCTATCCCAAGTGTACTCCTCACAAGACAACGCATCGACACCCAGCGCCACTGTCATCAGCTCCAGCCCTCGCTCTTATCGATCCACCTTTTGCCGTCTTGCCCGTAGCTTCCGCCTCATCCTCCATCAAGTCCGCGGGTTTGATCGTCATATGCACCACATTAGACGCATCGAGATTGAATGGGAGGTCTGTGAACCAACATGTCAGCATTGCTCCATCATCTCCATGGCTCAACAGCAGAGCCTACCTTTCAGCGGGATCTTATCATCCAACATCCTCCCCATAATGATCAACCGGATGCTACTCGGATCCCGTGGTCTGGGCTCCCACTCCGGTCTCCAATCCGTCCAGATCAGCTCTTTCAACTTGTACCCGCTCATACACCTCGGATCGAACTTCCCCTCCGCGTCCTCGGCTTCGACTTTCCGCGACTGGAGGTACTTTTGCGAGATCGTGTAGGCATGTCGCGCGCCTGTTGTGAGCATGAGCGTTATCCGCAGTGCTGCTGCTGTGGTATCGAGGGGTGCTGCGGGTTGACCATCTGGGCCGAGAGCGAGTTCGGCGGTTTGGGAGCGATTTAGGGGGATTGGCGCGGGTGCGAGGGTGTTGGGTTGGAGGGCGGAGGATATGCTTTCTTCTTTTGGCTCGTGTGTAGTCTCGCCTGAAGGGTCTGTGGTGGTGATTGCTGGTGGAGGTGGATGCGCTGCTGCTACTGCTGGTGCGCTCTGGGCGTCTTCCATTGCCGATGCGCCTGCTTGTGCCTGCTCTCCCTCGGCCGTGGGCCTGAAGTCAATGATTGTTGACCTCTCCGTTGTCTCCTCTGCGCTGGGTGCTGCATTGGCTGCCATGGTCGGCTGAGGTAATGGCCTGCCAAAGGCTGAGGCTATGCCCGGTGGAGCGGTGTCGTCGTCGCCAGTGAGGTGTACGGCGGTTTAGTCGGTGCAATGCTTCGGTGCTTGCGCCAACGAGATAGATGGTGTCGGCGAGAATGCAATGCGACAGACTAACGCAATCCCGATAGGTAATAGAGCGACGTTACAATGGCCTCAAGGTGATAGCGGCCACAAAGCAAGCAAGCAAGCAAGCAATCTGTCGTTGTACGCGCGCTGCCAGTGCTCCGGTATGATGTGTACCAAGTGTAGTCACTCCTTCTCCTTCCGCCGCGTCAGCGTGGAACAGTAATACCAAAGTCTACTGCACAGCGTCTAGTAGATAGGCGCAAACTAACAATAGCAGAAACAGGGCCGAGTCCAAAGCGCGGGTGGAGGTGCGGGTGGGCGCGGAGAGGGAGACGTTGGATTGGGGATTGTGGAGTTTGAGGGCACACGATCAGATGATGATCACTTGCCAGGGAGACAAGTCCTTTGTATGCTTGGCGATGGAATCATTGGGGGAGCACATGGGTATCCGGCAGTATTACACTATCGTTGTGCGATGTGACATTTGACAGCTGCCACGCTGTGGCATTGACATGTGCCTATACGCCCGACTGCGCGACTTTGGCCCTCAGATGCAGCGGGTCACCAACGCTGAAGTCAAACGTGCTGCTCAAGGCCGTGGCAAATATTGGAGGATAACGTCTGGAGAGTTGGTTGACATCGTGGTTTGGAATCTAATGCTGCTCACGCCATGTAGAAATGCATGCCCTCGTGTCCGCCGCAGACTCAGAACGCCTGGCTACTTCAGCAAATTAAACATGACCACCAAATCCTCCGTGCGACCACTCAGTACGGCGCCGCAAACTCCAGATCCTTGTGCTCATCGGCTTTCAGACTCCTAGCCATCCTCCCAGCACTCGTCCTCAGCACACCCTTACTAGCATCCACCAACGTACTGGCATACACCTCCTCACCAGTCTCCTCATCCCTGATCGGCACAGTCGCAGTCCCAAGTCCACTCAGATGACTATTGACGTAGATAGTCTCCCACCCACCCTTGGGCACCTGGTACGTCTCATGGTAAATGGACAAATGCGGATGGCTCTTGTAATTCTTGTTCCACCAGTTCCAGGCACCCTGATGATACTTCGAGTGCGCGAAAGCGTGGAGGCCTTCCACGTTGTCAAAGTAGCAACATACCATCGTCTCGTTGGAAGTGCCGCGCTCGGAGGCGTTGAGCCAGGACGTCGCGCCGAAGAACCCGAATTCGGACTTGTGCTGCTCGAGATCTTTGATCATTTGGCTGAACATTTCGCCCATTTCTTTGAAGCCTGGACCGAAGAGACCAAGCGGGTGGTTGCAGCGGGCGCCGATGTGGAAGACGACTAGGTCACGGTTGGCAGCCTTGGAGCCGAATTTGCCAGTCGAGTCTGGGAGCTGGGCGGACACTTTCTTGAGGATCACGCCGTCCATGCCGGGATTCTTCGTGATGCCCTGGATTTGCAGGCCGGTGTTGGCGGATTGGAAGATTATGTAGGCGAGCGCTGGGACCATTGCTACACGGCCTGCGATCAGGATCAAGGCTGCTTGGGCGAGCGCACCCATCGCAAGCCATGTTGTTGTCGTGAAGGCATCGCGGAAGAACTGAGGTTGTTAGTGTGTGCTGAGCCAGTGCGTGGTACCTATAAAACATACTGGTGCACCGCCTGCAGGGCCGGTAAACGCAGAGCGAGTCTTGCTGCTCGTACGCTCGAGGATTGGCACGAAGTCCATTGCGAAATGTGAAGTTTGTTATTTTGAGGATGGGAAGACTGCGTATGAGATATTCTTGAGCTCTTCGTGGTCCGGGTGCTGTGGCAGACTTTCGTAAAAAAGCTCGTGTGGGTTATTGATGTCGAGACGAGATGCGAGAGCGATACTGTACCAGCTATATATCAACTGTCTACGCGCGCCACAGCCGATGCACGAGATGGTCTCGGCCGCCTGCTGTCAGGACAAGCTTGAAATGGCGCAGTGAACGTATATACGGAAGGCAGCTAAGTGGTGATTTCCTCCGTGTCGCAGTACCAGCTCCATCGGGCGGGTGTATCCTAGAACGCCATGTGCGAGACTCGCGAGCCGTGGGGCGAAGGCAGACGCACGGACTATATCTGGAGGTGTTTTGACGAGTTCCGGGTCGATACGGCCGAAAGATCCATCCAAGCGCCATGCACGACCAAGCACTATGTGGCCCTGGGCGCAGTCAGCATCTCACAATGTCACCACGACATTAGTAATTTTCGCCTATGTTTGCGGCGCAGACTGAGGTCCGTAGATTGATAAGATAGCTAATGATAGGCAATGATGTCCGATCGTACGTATCGCTGACAAGAGCGTGTGGCATCGCAAGCGCGGCCTCCACGTGCTCTACTTCTTCGCCCTCACAATATCTCCGTTCGCCTCACGCACGCGATACCCTGCCGGCAGCAGCTTCCTCTGCTCCTTCTTTGATAAGGACGCAAAGTCTCGCTGGCCCTCCTCATCAGCCCTGAACGCCCGCCCTACTTCCCTTCGAAAGTGCAGATCCGGCGCAGTCCGCTCCCAGAACGTAGTCGTGAAGAACGGCTCCAGCCAACTCAGCGGAACCCGCCAGCCAATATCTTTCGTCTTTGTCATTTGTGGACCGGACTTCCTAGTTCATAGAGCTAGCCCATGGTGATAGCACTGATTCTTGACCGCAACACAAGGCCAGTCCCACAGCACCATGATGCCAATAAACCTGCTCGGCTTACCGTTAGCTTTCATGTGGCATGATACGTGTCCCTTGTCATACACCTTGTCCTGATCATACATCAGTGAGAGATGGCCTCCCAGCAGCCGATCCTCCATCGCGAAGCCGACCTCTGTCAAGGCGTCGTTGCGGGAAAAGATGTCCGTGTCTCCATCAGGTACATTGCCGCAGCGTGCTATGAACAGTGCGTGGCAGACTTCGTGCACGAGCTCGAGGGCGAGCTGGAATTGCCATGCCATGACCAGTGGTTGATCGTATTTCTCTCGCGCTTCGTTCAGAATGATCTTGAGGAAGAGATAGTTCTTTCTGCTGTACTTCGTCGTGCTGCAGACACCAGTCAGATGGGTCGCATTCTTGTTCAGGCCTCTGATTTCATCAGCTTCAGTCGTACCGTGCCCCTTAGCCAGCTTACTATCCTCTACAAATCTTACCATGTCAGCTATTTCCGCCAGGGCAGCGTCTACTTTGATCTCCTGTTGGCGCGTGAGATAAATTCGACCGTCATCTGGATACTCATGTAATGGCTTACGCTGATCGTCGAGCTCGCCGATGGAAGTCGGACGGTGGTCGATGATAGTGCGCATCAAGCGTCTCACCGAAGCATGGCCAAGTAGTCGCGTTGCCAGCCGCAGGGTCGGGATGAGGAGTTCGTGATGGCTCGCATCTACGAAATTCCCCCTTCTGAACACTGCATGCAGCTCGTTAGCCAAGTCTCCGGTCCTAGTCGTGAACGTGCAGGTGTCGTTTGCGAAGAAGGCACTGCTCTTCAGCAAGGTTTGAAAGTGCTGTGCCTTGGCTACCTCTTCGAGGAGCTGGTGTTGTCGATGCTGCGCAATACTTTGCTGTGGCGCGCCTCTAATCTGTCGGCTAACCTTGTCAGAGATGCCGATAATAGTCTTCTTGGCTGCCTTGAGTCCAGATGCCACTCGACCGGACTTGGTGCGATCGATGGCAGGAGTTCCTCTCGATCCAGTGTTACTGCCTTTCTTGTCAGACATAGTGTAGCTTGCGCCGAGCTACAGGCTTGTACTCCCTAGCCGGTAGCGATGTAGGTGTCTCTCGAGTCCTGTGGCTGGCGGGCCGTGCAAATGTCGAGTGCACCATTGCACTCGACATGGAGATCCTTTGTCTGTGAGTAGTAAGAAGTGAGATGTACACTCTTTGTATGCCTCCAAACAAAATGACAGAGGAGATGTGCACTCGCACTATGAACAAAGGAGATTTGGAGTTCGATCTGTACCTAGGAGTGCAGGCTTGCAAGAGAATGCATAGTGTTCATTTCCGACTGATCTCGCTGGTATCGCTATCATGCTCCGGTGGCGTCGCCGAGTACAGCATACCCAATCGGCCATTACTGCCCTGCCTGCTTCGCTGTGATCCCTTCTGTATGCTCTTCGCTGTACCGCGCCGGCTACCGAGCAACGCCGTCCGTTCGGATGCCTGATGCTCTTCTGTGGCTCCGTCGACGGCATCTGGACCTTCGTCACTGTCGTAGAGATCTTTGGCGCGGTCCTTGTCCGCCTTGCGTCGCGCCAGCCAGTAGCTTATCGCCAGTCCCAGTAACGTGCCCTGTAGTATGCCAGTGATGATATAGACGAGCCACGTGCTCCAGCCCTCCCAGCCGACTCTGAGCCAAAGACTGAATGCAAAGACAAAGGCTCCGGGAACTTGAATCAGCATTGTGATGATGCTCAGGCTCTTGATGTCGCCGAGGCGGAACGTTCACCAGGTTTGTGGTAGGTACTGCACTGCCGAGAGCGCGCCCGCAACAATGCCCAAGAAGTTCGCCCATGCTTGGGTATGGTGAGGTGTGACGGCAACGACTGTGATGCTCGCAATGCCCACGGTGAGCAGGCAGACAAGTGTCGACACCCCGACAATGAGTGCGTCTCGACGCTTCGGCGGTGGTGTGGACGTTATGCTTGCCGCGGACGAGATCATGTCGGGAGCTTCCGGGAAGAAGATGAGAAACAGCATCACTCTATGTTTCGTTAGCAGTAGGTCCACGTACTTTTGATCCTATACACTGGACCACTTACACAAACATGAAGCATGCCCACTGGCAGCCAATCTGGGCCACTCCCAGCAACGCCGCAGCACACGCTCCACCACTCAGCTCTTTGCAGCAATGTATGTCATCCCGGCTCGAAGGTAGCGTTAAGATATTACCGATCGCAGCGATGCTACTCAACCCACCGAGCAGCACCCACCACGGCGACAGTCCCTCGCTCGATCGGCGTGTGATGATCTTTGCATGTTGAGGTATGTACGAGACGAGAATGCCGAGAACAAGGAAGCCTGCTAGACCGACGGCAAAGACGTTTGGATTGGCGAGCTTGGAGCAGTGGTCTGCGAGAGACGGCATGGCTAGAGTGTGCTGTGTCGAATGAAGCTATGTGGGTACAGCTTCAGACGTCCGCTTCGAGAAATTGGGCTGAGTCGATTGATGCGACGTAAATGTCAGAGGCTGGGAAAGAAGACCTCACATGGTCAACACTTTCAGATACCCGGACGAGACATCTCGATCGTGACTGCCTGCTACGGCGCGGTTGCTCGGTCAAACAACGAGATGCGCGACGCGAGAGGCGTTCTGGGGTAACAAGGTTCGCGCCGTAGCCAAGCTTTGTGAGCCGCTCGAGTACTCCACCACAGAAATCACCCGATGTCTGTCAAACACGAACGGCCTCGGTGACCTGAGACTGCCAGTTAGAGCGCTCCCGCTGGCGAGTCGGATGTGCGGGCAGCATAGGAACGATGCTCGACCAGGACTTTCTGCTCTCTGACGAGCTGCTTCGCTTTTGGCATGTTCATCGAGTGGAAGCACTGATCGTAGCCGGCCTATTACTGCTGGCTGTCCGTCTTGCACTTCACTGGCGAAGCAAACTTGTCAATGCGGCCAACACCGCTCGTGACATAAAGACTGAGAAATCAGCACCAACGCCACTGACAACGTCGCGGCATGCGGGAGAAGTGAAGCACGTCTTGCCGTCCAACGTGCCAGCCAAGCCAACGCCCGGACCGAAGAGAGTGACTGGTCTTCGGAAGGCAAAGCCTCGGAATATCGAAGAAAGAACGCCACTAGTACGGCCAATCATCTTCTACTACTCTCTCGGTGGATCAACAAGATCATACGCCACCAAGCTCGTAGCGCTGCTTTCGCCTTCTGCGGGAACTGCTCAGGCAGTGCCAGTCGAGGTCTTAGATCTGACCGAAATCGACTACGATGATTACTTCATTGCTACACCCAAGCAGACCGAGTCGGGTAGGTCCATCTCCTACTTCTATCTTCTCCTGATTCCAAGCTACGACATCGACACTGAGCTCTCCAACTTCTTGACTCATCTTGAGGAGACGCATCACGACTTCCGCATAGACACTGCTCCTCTATCAGGACTTGCAGGGTACTCCATCTTCGGTCTGGGTGATCAGCAGGAGTGGCCGACCGAGCAGGATGGCTTCTGCAGTCAGGCGATTGAGGTTGACAAGTGGATGGCGAAGCTGACTGGGAGGAAGCGAGCTTTCCCTCTCGGGCTCGCAGATACGCGAGGTTCCCCCGAAGTGAAGCTACAGGAATGGGCAACCGGTGTCTCGAGTATAGCCAACGATCTTGCTGCAGGCACAGGTCTCGGTGAGGGCGTGAGTGGTAGTGGCGATGCCGTAGAGAGCGGCGACGAGGACGACGATGCGGTGCTTGATGGAACTGAGTCGAAGGATGACCGAGAAGGCGACGTCGAAGACATTGGAGGCCGATCACCGATCCCAGTCGACTTCACGACGACATCCCGCACTAAACAGACAAATCCCTCTGCGCCAAAAGCCATGGTTCCGGTCTCCTCGCCAACGTATACCTCACTTACGAAGCAGGGCTACAGCATCGTAGGCACGCATTCCGGCGTCAAGATCTGCCGCTGGACCAAATCCGCCCTGCGAGGCCGTGGCTCCTGCTACAAATACAGCTTCTACGGCATCGCGTCGCACCGCTGCATGGAAGCGACGCCCTCACTTTCCTGCTCAAACAAGTGCGTCTTCTGCTGGCGCCACGGTACGAATCCCGTCGGCACAACGTGGCGGTGGCAAGTTGATGCGCCGGAGCTGATCTTCGACGGGATCAAAGAGAACCACTACAAGAAGATTAAGATGATGAAGGGTATTCCTGGTGTCCGAGCGGAGCGTTTCAGTGAGGCGATGCAGATTCGGCATTGTGCGCTGAGTCTTGTAGGAGAGCCGATCTTCTATCCTCACATCAACAAGTTACTCGCGATGCTGCATGCTGAGCACATCTCCAGCTTTCTCGTCTGCAATGCACAACACCCTGATGAGCTCGCTGCTCTGGGTCCAGTCACACAGCTGTACGTCTCGATCGATGCTTCGAACAAGGAGAGCTTGCGTAAGATCGACCGCCCACTACACCGAGATTTCTGGGAGCGGTTCCAGCGCTGTCTTGACATCTTGCACACAAAACGCAACACGCATCGTACTGTCTTCCGCTTGACACTCGTCAAAGGCTTCAACGTCGACGAGGAAGCAGAGGGCTATGCAGCCTTGGTCGACCGCGCTCGCCCCAGCTTCGTGGAGGTCAAGGGTGTGACCTACTGCGGTACCTCCACAGCCGCTGGCGCTGGTCTAACAATGCAGAACGTTCCATTCTACGAAGAAGTCTGCGCCTTCGTACTCGCCCTTGAGGCAGCTCTGAAGCGCCGCGGTCTGGACTACGGGATTGGCGCCGAGCACGCGCATAGTTGCTGCATACTGCTTGCGGATCGCGAGAGATACTTTCTGCCTACTGGGCGCAATGGGGAGAGAAGATGGCATACGTTGATCGATTACGCGAAGTTCTTCCAATTGCTAGAGAACGGAGAGGCTTTTGGGCCAGAGGGCTATATTGGAGATGCAACGCCTGAGTGGGCAAGCTGGGGCAAGGGTGGCTTTGACCCTCGGGATGAGAGGGTGGATAGAAAGGGCAAGCCGAAGGAGGTGTTGGAAGAGCTGCCATCGGCTGTGATGATACGCGAGGCCGAAGTCACTGGATGAAGTGCCGACCTACCTTCGCTTCTCCGAAAATTCAGAAACGCTCCCATGCTACTATCTATGCACCTGCAACAGGGCAGCTCTCGCTAAACATCGGCAGGAGAGGGCAGTCGTCACATAGGTCTTGCCTAACGCCTGGCGTCTCTCATGAATACGGCAGCATCCTACTTTACTGCTATGGCTAAGCTGATGCGGGCATAGGAGAGTATCCGTTTTTTGGAGAAGCGCAGCTATACCCATACTATGCTCCTGGTAAGGCAGTGGCTACATCCAATATCCCGCCATCTACTCCAATTCGTGAATCGTTACATCAACTACTCTTCCGTTTCTCTTCCTTCATCACGAGAAATGCTTACTGACATGATGGCTCACCGCCGCCTCGTCTCCCTCAAAGTTCCCGCACACAGGACATTTACTGACCCCTCCTTTCGCCCCAAATTGAGTTGCATCTACCTGCGCTCTCGGGTCCTGGATCCCTAGACCTTGCACTTGGCTTGCGAGATGCTGGTTAGGATCTGGGCTGTACGGCGAGCCTTGGCTGGGATTTGCGATCGTGTACTGACCCGGCTGACTGTGTTGGCCCGCGGGTTGTTGATATTGAGCTTGTTGACCTGGCGGGCTGGGTTGATTTGCGGGATGTGGGTATTGGCCTTGCTGGCCGGGCGGACTGGGTCGATGTGCAGGATGCTGGAACTGCCCCTGTTGCAACTGCTGTGATGGGCCAGGCGGAGGTTGTGGGAGAGCTTGCTGTTGCTGTTGCTGCGAGATCGGCGGCGAGGTCTGAGGATACTGACCTGCTGGGTATGGCGGGGTGGGGGGGTTTTTTGGGAGGGCCCCCCAATCTCGCGGGCCGGGGGGGGGGGGGGGG
>JAVRRP010001009.1:0-12080 GCA_036872775.1 Oleoguttula sp. CCFEE 5521 | reverse complement strand
CGCCTCTCTTGCTTTCGATTGGATCTCTGTGCGCGTGAGAAAAGTTGCCGGACTGAATGTTATTTGCAGATCAGCATGTAACACGTTCTCGTCGCTATTGGTTCTAAAGGGACAAGTTTCAATAGACACGCACGATCCGTGCGTATAAAGTATCCTCACCTTCATCGGTACCCTTAAGAGGTCGACCAGAGCAATGCTAGGGAACCTTATAGCGAGCTACTACCTGGAGGACAAACTTGCTCATTAGCCGCAACACGTCTCGCCATGTTGGGCACCAGAGAGATCTAGCCATGGATGTCGCACTCCGTTTGTACGTCGTCGAAACGCCATACCCTGGTCTGCGTCAACGTTGGCAACGAGACGATGCCGCAGGAGCAACAGCAGAACGAAGTTCCGACATACAACATTGCCGCAAGGTATAGACGCTCAAATGCAGTGCCAAGCGATGCTCGGCCCGCGGTGCTTGCTCTCCCACAACCCTCAAGAGTTCGTGCCATGCACTTTCCCTAATACACAAGTGGTCGCAAATTTTGACACGGCGGAGTGGCGCGTGCTATTTAATTCGACGACGGGTTCTGTACTTCCGGGCACAATTACTGGGTACGTAGCGGCTGCAGCCGAGTAGGGAAGAACCAGTCGACCAACGGTTGCTAACGAAAACGATCAGCGCTCTGGCTGACCTGTTGTACTGGCAGCATGTCGTAGTGCCAATCCCAGCCAGACGGTCCACCAATCAACGCGTCAGACACGACGCTAATCGACTTCTAACAGTTAGCGGACGTGGAATAGACAGCGGGCCGTGGTCCGCTTGGATCTAATTTGTCAGTTCCGTATGCATCCTTTTCCTGCGGTACGGTTGCCCTTGTGCCTGAGCCTGTGAGATCGCTATTGATATTACCTGGCTGCCCACGTAGTGCTACGCATCGCCCTCTTGCGACCATTCCCCGTGTAATGAGCCATAGTTTCTCTTCGCGCTGCTCGTGAAAGCGAGGATGACCTCGTAGCTCGCATCATCTATTATGCTTTTCGTCTGGCTTGGTTAGTCGATCATCTGCTGCGTGGAGATCCTATTGCTTACTACCAAGTAGGGATGCGAACTGGTGGTCCAATCTATCAACGCCGCCCCGGATAGTCGACCCATTCACCCCAGGGAATAGCGCACCGGAGGCCACTGTAGAAGGAGGCAATTGCCTGAGCTCCAAAGAAAAGACCCGGCTGAATCTGTATCGGGCCGCTGTCGCGCTCACTCGGGAGATAGGTGGATTACTTAATGTCGCCGTGGGTGAGCAGGATTTGCCAGTCGCTGTATGCCTGTGGTTTCCGCCGCATATCCGACCATCTTACTGGTCTTAGTATCGCTCTGGATTCTCTATGCAGTGTTCGGCTTTGGCATCGCAGGGGTATATCGATTGCTGAGCTTCCAAAACTTGACCAAGGCACTCTACTCCTCTTCGCTTCCACAGCTTGGCATCACGTCTGAAGATTGCGGATATGTCTGAATATTGTGTACAGGTCCCGAACATGCTGGGCATGGATATGGAGGGAATCTGCTGGCTTGGCATCTCGTGAAACATCCTGAGCGTTTTCCGATGGTCCCTGTGCTGTTAGATACCTCCACCGTATATGCGGTGAACGTCTACGAGCGCGTCGGTTTCACCGTGGTCGCGTCGAAGCAGATGCGGCTAGATGTCGATAGGAACGGTTTGCGCGATAGACGGGTTCTCACTCAGAAAGAGAAGGATGCGGGGCCGAAGGGCATACCGTTCGGACAATGATGTGTGAAGCCGACGGACAAGGGTAGATCAAGGAAGACCAGGCAGGCGTCCAGTTCGTTTGCGTACGGCTTCTCGTGAGACACGTACGACTTTCTATAGGGCTTCTATGCTTTCCCTAGGCAATGCAATCACCGCGCCAGAGCTTGAGGCTTCCTGCACGGCCAATTGACTTTGGCGAAGCTTATCTATGCGGCCTGGCGTAAGCTACAGTGTCGGAGCATGACAATGGCCCTGCACCCATCATGCCACCGTCCCATGAAAGCTCGTAGCGGGACTGGACGAAGATTCACTCTCAAGACGTCTGATCATAAAGGAGAGAAGTTTTCCTTCTTTTCGGTGTGCTGCCTCACGGCACTAAAGATCTTCCCTAAAAGAGTGTATAATGTTTTCACCAAATTTTTTCTCAAATGAACGTTCATTCCAACCCTCATATATCTGTCAACCTTCCATCCAACCGGACGACTATATACCACTCAGATCCTTCTTGTCCAACTTTGCTGTGACGTCACTACAACATTCCGTTAACAACCATCCCAACAAAACAAGGTGCAGGAAAAGTGCAGATCCAATCACATCCCTATCCTCCACAACATGACAAGTGTGTCGTACAACGTGGGGAGTCCTGGAAACTCACGATGTTGATGAGAGAATGGACCGCTAAAACACGCCGGTGGGCAAGGCAAGAAGGCCATTGCCAGTAGATGGCAACCCCGAAACCAACCCGGTCGGCAGTCCAAGTTGGGTAAGCAGCGATGTCAAATCGATCAAAGAGATGTCGATGTTATTGCCATTGAGAATAGCCACATTCAACAACTGCGAGCAATCGAGAATGGAAATGCCGGAATTGTTGCACTGGTTCAGGAATTGCTGTCCGTTGTTGACTGGGTTAGAACCTGGGCTTGAAGTGCCTCCGCCGACTGCAAGGCTGTTACCGTTCAACGCGGCAATGTTGAGTAGCTGGGCACAGTCGGCGACTGAGACCCCGGTGTTGGTGCACTGGTTTGTAAAGATCTGTCCGTTGTTAATCGTGGGCGTAGCAGTGGCGGCAGAGCCAATAGTAGTGGTCGATGTCAGAGTAGATGTCGTGCTCGTCTTCGATGTAGAACTCGAGGTCGGCGTGGTCTTGGTGGACGTCGTGCTCGTCTTCGATGTAGAACTGGAGGTCGGCGTGGTCTTGGTGGACGTCGTGCTCGTCTTCGACGTAGAGCTGGTCGGCGTGGCCTTGGAGGAGGTAGCCGTGGTTGTGGCAGACGTCGTGCATTGACCAGACTGGACGCATGCACTTTTCTGGGGACAATAAACCCCGCCGTTTGGACAACATGAACACGTGTTGCCATTTTGGGCAGCGTTGGAAGCGCACTGTCCAACATTCTTAAATCCGCACTGCGCATAGTTGTCTTGACAGAATTGGGCACAGCCGCTATTGCCCTGGGGCAATGCAAGAGCGACGTTGGTGACTGTGGCAGTAGTCAGTCCTGATCGACCAATGGAACACGACGTGCGTTCTTGTGCAAAACCCACCCGCTACTAGAAGCGCAACATATCTGATTATGGCTGCCATGATGGATTATAGCTTGACCTGAGCTGAGATTCTCTCGAGAGTGGATGAAAGTGACGTCGGTTATGACCTACGTATGAGACGATTCGAAGGTGAAGTAAAGTCTTATTGTGATACAGAAGCCAACTCTATATAATATGCCACCTAAGCCTCCAATTTGTCATGACGGCGAGATAGCTACAGCCTGAAGTCACATATGCAGGCTCGTACTCCTTGGCGACAACGCACATCAGCCTTCCAGGTGCTAGTTGGCTTGGAATCATGTGCAATGTCACATTCAATAAAGTTAGACGGCATCGATCATGTTAGGACGGGAGCCGCATTAGCTTGTATTTACTTACCCTAAGGTAGAAATTAGCTCTCGGCGCAACCGGGGAAGTGGGACGAAGCGTTACCTATCGTCAACTATAGATCGGCACTTATTCTAGAACACACGGCTCAAAAAGTAAGCCAAGCTAGTGTACCCTCCTAAACGTCTTCACGCCGTATGACGGTCAACCACTCTAGTAACTTTTAGGTAAGAATGTGATGCTCTACTCGTCACTACACAAAGCGAAAAACGAGTTGTACGGAGTCAGACACTTCACCCTAGATAGTCCTAGCTAATTGTCTTTATATAGTGGCAGAAGAATGGTGCGGGATTCTCTAGAGACCTTGATGTCACTAGGACGGGACCATTGACGGATAAGATCATTTAGGGACCGGATTAGGACTCTGAGACGGGAACATTTACGAAGGGAATCGTCTAGGGGCGGGACCAGACAGAGACGAAACAGGACAAGTGGATGCGTAGCTAGAACTGCTGTTAGGGATCTGTCAACTATGGAGCTACAGAGGCCACGTCGGCAAGCATCAACCTGAAAAGTAATGATCTATAGGCGAATGGGGAGGGCCGAACTACCGTAGGTTTCGGGGAGCCGACGAGCGTATTACTACCAAACTTCCGCAGAAGGTGAAAGGTACCCTATTTGTCTAGCGCCACTTACGACTCCCAACTAGGATAGCTTTTCTTCCGCTTGAACAGAAAGTTCCATTCAAATACTGTCCAATAGCGCGCCCGAGCGATTTCTAGTGATACCCACAAGCTGCCTACACCCACCGCTAGCATGATCTCCATCCTGCTAGATATCGACCGGGACAGTCCGTATACACTCGGTGAGCTAAGGTTAGCGGCACCGTAGTTTTGTATGAGGAGTGGCTCTTATCTTCCACTTCGTCGTCTACTAACCCGACTTGATACCGAGCTGTTCTTTCTCAGATCCACCGCCCTTGACTTCTGTAGAGCCCCTTGACCCTAGTCCTTTGCCAACCGGCGTATTTCACAAACGTGTGTATGTGGGCCAAATAAGTTGGTTTCTACCAGATTCATCGTGGATAGTAGCTTACGCTTCGTCCCACCTCGATACATTTGTCGAGAGTCCTTTTCCGCCTTGCCTCAGTTCCCGGTGGATGAAGAACAGATGCGGGCGGTGCAGTGCCGACGTTAGGAGCTACGCCCGGCGGCGCATACATAATGTCGAGCATATCCCGTCTCTGAACGACCATCTCCAGAATGTAACCCCCTGAATGATCCCGCCCCAGTACTCCCGTCCCTGAAAGAGCAGTGAGCGCCCATGAGTGACTGACAGAGTTCCACAGCTGGTCGTAGCGCCACGCGTCTCTTCCCGTGTTGCCACTCCACCCCAGCCCGCCGGGACAGGGGGCGCCAGAGGTGCTATGCGTCTGAAACAGTGTTTGGGTGACCCCTCAATTGTGCCGTCAGTGCATACGTCCTGCCCCAGTTTGCCAGTGCTGCTTTGGCATCTTGCTGCTGTATTCGAGCGTGTGTCGTTGGATTGTGTGCTGTTATATGTCCGCAGGAGCGTGCGTGCGTGCGCGAGTTAACATCTTGGCCATGCACCCTCTGTATGCCAGATCGGTGCTTCTTGTCCCGGGAGCCTTACGACGGCTTTGACTCCGCTGGCCGCGAGCTTCAGCTAGCAACTAGCGCAGCAAGGGCGGCGTTGGCTGCCTATCTGGGTCGCATCGACTCCCTGCAGCAAGCCTAGACCATAAGGTATCTGCGCAAACGTAGAGTACGAAGACCGTCCGAATGAGGACTGATGTGGAGTACGAAGGTTGATACGTGCTGGGTTCTCGAGATGGGTCTACAAGGATACTCCTACCATTATGCTGACGGTGACGTTCCAGAGATCTGTATGGGCCGGTTCGAGACCATAGGCATAGAACCTCGACATGGTCTGTTCGTTACCGACGGATGCTATGAGCCTTTCTGTTCAACCGATTCTACGCAGGTTGCTGTGCCGTCGACTTCTTTTGTGCCGCCTAGCCAGCGTCTCGAATCATCTACTCTACTTTTCACGACTCCTGATATCGTAGAGAGTCCGTGTGGTGACTCGAAGCTTGTGTGGAGTATAGTGTCTAGATCACCAGTATCCGAATCAGCTTTAGAAAACTGCAAGCCTGGGGGCTTCAACTGTGCACCATCATCCAATTCTCCACAGACTTCTTTCCTCTTACCCACCCGTGATTCTGGTACATCTCACAGATATCCTTGTCAATTGGTGACATGCTGAAGCCTGGTAGTGGTAGCATCTTCTCAGGAACAAGCGAAACACATGGCAGACCTTGGTGCCATGCTACGGGATCCGCCGGCCGCAAAGTAGTTCCCTAGAATCACAATCCCGTGCTCTTGGCAATGTAGCTATGATAGTCTTCCGCGGGCCCGGGTACGCCAGCAGCTTATGCAGCGGACTAGCGCCGTTGTGGGCGTGGCAAGCGATGGAACGCATCAGGCGTGATCGGCACTCTAGAGGACTAGTCCTGCAGATCCTAGAGCTAGCTAGGCTCGATATTGCGCTAATAAGTCCTTAAATCAATGTCAGACCAGTGGGAAGTGAGCCACGAAGGTCTTTACTGCAGTAGCCTTTGCACGCTCGTCGCTCCCGGGTGTGTGGCAGCAGCTTGACGGTATCTTCCGGGATGACTACTATGCCCACGGCAAAAGGCTGGTCAAATGGGATCTCCTGGAGGGTGAAGCTGTAGGAATCCTTGTACTTTCAGGAAGCTGCCTGGACGACTTTTCGTAGCGCCGGCGATGAGTTACGGCTGGGCCCTACGCGTTCTGTGCACATTGACGCTCAAGCTCCCACTCGTCTACGCAGCTTCTTCGTGATCGGTCTGACTTTGTTGTTACATCAACCGTACTCAACTGAGGGTTCGGCCGTCTGTGGCCCTGTCACAGATCGCCGTTCGCATCGAAGTCCAGTCCCTAAGTCATGTGCTTGAGCCCGCGGTCACCATTGTAACAACAGAATCTCGACTCGGCACGAAACAATACCGAGATACTCAAAGGTACATGGCGAATCCATACTAGCACTTCGATTGCACCTATGGCGTCCACTACCAAGAACAACAGGATTCGCGCCAGGCGCCGGCAATGCATGCTACCTTCCAGCAGCTTCTTACCCAAGGCTTCCCACCTCGGGCTCAGTATCCGCCGCCGCAAGCGCAATCACATGCAGTTCCTAGCTACTCGCAGTATGGCATCGCCCCAAGCAAGCCGTCACAAGTCACCGCAGCTGAGCTATCGTACTGGATGGAACAGCCACAGACGGTAGCAACGCAAATACATCAGGGGATTCCCATAGTGCCTTCGTCGTACCGCGGCACGCCTCAAGAGAGTGTCAATATGCTACAATATCAGCCTGTAGCTGGCACAGTACGCCAACAAAGTCGATCCGAATACCCCTGTGACTATCAAGCGCTACAGCAGCTCCAAGCTTATGCTGGCAGCAACACTCGGATGCCAATCGCACTCACGCCACACAGCCATCATGCCGAACTGCACCCTTTGTCGTTCCATGTGCCTGCAAAACCGGCCTCGACTCAACAGCCATATCCACAACAGTCTTTCGAGGCCGTGCGACCGCAGACGCATCATCACCATCGTCTGCCAACCCTCCGTGCACCAGTGAAATCACAACGGACTGGTGAAGCCTTACCAGAGACGGACCAACCCTGCCCTCCAAGCATAGTCGGTCAAGAAAGCATGCCAGCACCTGTACCAAACCCAAAGGATACCAAAGTCAAATATACTGCCGAAGACGATGCGCTACTGGTGGAGCTCAAGAAGACAAAGAACTTCGCTTGGAAGCAGATCTCGAACCTTTTCCCAGGTCGAAGTTCGGGTACGCTACAGGTCAGATACTGCACTAAACTGAAGGCGAAGACGATGGCATGGACGGACGACATGGTAAGTGAAGATGCTGTCCCGTACGCTGCCGAGACAGAAGCCGGCAAGGTTACATGACCACTTGCTTGTTGCCGACTTGTACATTCGTCGACTACTATAGGTCAGACAGCTGACTAATTGCTTGGTAGATCGAAAGACTTCGCACAGCTGTGGACGAATATGAAGCCGACCTTTGGCGTATGATATCGGAGAAAGTAGGCAACGGGTTCTCGGCCGCGGCATGTAGGGAAAAGGCAGGGAATCTCGTCCCGGCGGACGTCGCTGTACCCTCTACCCAGGCGCACAAGGGGACAAAAGTTTGTGCAAAGAAGCGAGACACGAGAGTAGCGTCAACTGTCGCTACAGTAGCATCAAATAGAAGAATCCGACGTGCATACTGAACGTGAGAAGCGACGTTTTAGAGGCAGAAGGTTTGTGACCCGCTTCCCATATAGTTGCTACGAGCGGACCTGCTCAAGGGCGATGCTCAGGATACATCTCACCGGCGAGAACACTTGCGGACACACCGTTAAGCCAATACGTCAAACTCGACTTACTATTTACAGTGATCTCAGGTTTTACAAGACATCTTAACGGCGACAGTAGATGTAACGGAGATTTCCAGGTCCTGAGGGTTCACTAGGGTACAGCTGCTATAGATTGTGTGAGCTTTCACTCACGACAGTCCAAGACGACTGCGGTCAAATCGGCGCGATCTAGACACTCAGAGGTAAGTCGTAATACACGGCCTTGATTTCCGGCTTGGCAATTGCAGCAACAAGTAGAAGAGTATAGCACGATATTGTAGGATGATCGCAACAAAGTTATAGTCCTCCGGTTCGACGCTTCTACAAGTGCGGTTCTTTCGAGGACGCGAATGCGAATGCGAATGAACCCATGCACCTATAAAGGCATTCTCACGAACTCGAAGGTCATACGTCGATACTGCGTCGACAAATCATCGCTTTCCTCCTCGTAGATCTGTTCATCGATGACGTCTTGCTCCGCAACACGTAACGATCGACCCGTCCGTGGTTTGTGAATCTCGGATCCCCGTCTGGCAGACTCGACACGTGCTTCGAAGCCACGATCACTTCGGCGTGATGCAGCAATATACGCACGTTCTTGATTTTCCTCGTACGTACGTTGCGTCTTCATCGGATTGACGGATGATAAACGATGACCTGTTCAACATTTGTGCAACCGACATAGTTGCATTGAGTTGTGTATAAATTAGTGCCTTGACCAGTTCGGCAATTCGTTTTCGATAAGAACAGATATGGCGCATTGATTTGGAGCGAGGGTGCTTCGGACTTCCTGGAATTCCGATATCTAGGTGGCCCAGGATTACTCAGAGAGATCCAGTCAGTTTGAGCTGCAGTATAACAAACAAGGGAAGATGGTTCGCAGATAAAAAAGATGAGCGTTTTGTTCGCATTGAGACGAGAAATGCAGTAGCTCTACGCTAAATTAGGTTAGTGGAAGCTTGAGCGTCAATGTACACAGAACGCGTAGGCCCCAGCTGTAGCTCATCGCCGGCGCTACGAAAAGTCGTCCAGGCAGCTTTCTGAGAGTGCAAGGATACCCGTAGGAATAGTAATCATCCGGGAAAATACAGTGGAGCTGCTGCCACACACACGGGTCCGACGAGCGTGCAAAGGCCACTGCAGCAAAGACACTCGTGGCTCGCTTTCCACTTGTCTGACATTGATTAAAGGACTTGTTAGCGCGAGATCGAGCCTAGCTGCTTCTGAGATCTGTAGGACTAGTCCTCTAGCGTGGAGACCCCGTACGGTGTTCGTTACGCCACATACGTTCCAACGTGTGCCACGCGCGCAATGGCTCTAGTCCGTTGCACAAGCTGCTAGCATGCCCGGGCCCGCGGAATGCAATCCCAAATGCCAAGCGTACGGGATACGATTCTGGGGAACTGCTTCGCGGCCGGCGAACCCCGTAGCATGGCACCGAGATTCGCCCTGTGCTTCGCTACCACCAGCCAGGCTTTAGCATGTCACCGATAGACAGGGATATCTGTGATATGTTCCAGAATCACGGGTAGGACATCTTCTGACGATTCTCCATAAATTGCATCAAGGAGGTCTGTCGATATTGCGTGAACCTGAGCGGCGACGCTTACTAGAATCGATGCCCTAGGAATCGATGATTTGACGGCCATAACGACCTAGTCAATGTATGTCCCTACTAATCAGCCTGAGGTCTCGATCAGGTGCAGCCACATTCTGTTACGTGGCCCCCGCCGCCGCCCAGTACTGCGCTACTTACTAGCTAGAGCTCCCGGCCTACGTAACCGTAATAAATACTACAAGGATATCTAGGACGAGAAGCATAGTCCTCGCATACGGAGGGTCTACGGCCTAGGAGTAGTTTCTAATAGCGCTCGCTCCCCTAGACGCAACGCACTAGATCATCTAATGAAATCTACTTATAGATAGCCACGAGATGCTAAGGCAGCATTAGCGGACTAGAAGTCGCAAATAGGAGGCGTTCTAAACCCTACCTTAGGAGCATATATAGTCTAAACCCTCTTTCTCCTATAGGGACGGCGACGCCACACACGGGATATGATCCGCGTACGCTACGACTAATAACACACTTCTAGCGGTTACTGCTAGGTGCTTAATTATCGGATCCTACCGTAAAGTCAATATCGTGTAGCCTAGTAACTAATTACGTTTACTTGTAACTAGCTACATCCTAATTAATTGATAATAAACTTAGTATAAAAGCATACGAGAGCTAGTCATATTATCTAAGTAGTAGATCTATAAGCCGATTCGAACTAGAGCGTATAGCTCGAGCGCTCGACTAACGAGACTAATATAGATATATAGTCGTAATAGAAGGTAATCTTACTAATTAGACTTAATAAGTTAGACTGCCTAGAACGTAGATAGACTAACACTAGCTAAGGCTAGCTATATTCCTAGAAGAGACTTTCGGCTAATATAGGGTTAGAAGTAGACGATTAACTACACGAGGGTTATTATTAGCTAATAGGTTCTATTGCAGTCCTCGATCTATAATCCGCCTAGCTACTAATAGACATTATTATACTTAGAGCCCCGCTTATTTCTTAGGACGACCCGCGAGATCTGCGCTAGTCCCTAGCTTAAGAGAATAATCGATACTAGTAGTTCGCCTTATACTAGATCGTTACGGACTAGCTCTTAAGCTATATATAGCCGTTCTACGGTCGGTACTAGTAGCTACGGCCGTGCGTTCAATAAACGCGGTTATATATATGTAACCTAGCTTCCGATAGCACGGGGGTTTCGAAGCGTGCGATTACCGACGTATAGGATAGTACGCCTTTAAAGCAGTATCTTACTATTAGTCGCCGGCTCGTTTCGAAGATTAGAGATTAACGCGACGGTGCTACTAAAGCTCCAATTCGCCTACGACGAAGCGTCTTACTATATAGGAGACTATTGCATTAATAAAGCTTGCAGCTACGAAACCTAAATACTTCTTACTATAGGGGCACCACTTACCTAAAGACAGAATTTATGAAGCTTCGCTATAGTGGAGTACGACGAAGATCAAAATGACAGCACTATGCTTAAACGGGAAAAACCTTACGAGGCTATAGGCGTAGTAGAGCTCTAGGGACGAACCTAAATCCACAGCTAGAATCGGCTCACCTAAGATTTACAGGTAAGCAACGGGTGGACCTTGGTCTGAGCTCGGGGAAAGGGAGATAAGCTCCTATAAAATCGTATACATGTCACCGCACGATCATCACCTAAGATTTGTCGCTTAGCGTTGTATACGACCCTATCCTTTCAATCAAGCAAGCCACTTTCAACGAAAGCACAAGATGCGTGTCTGCCTCCTAGCCGTGGTACCGATTCTCCTTAGTGCAGCACACGCCGACTACTATGTTCGTTGCGACGATGGCAAAGGCCATACGAAGGAGGAACATGCCCCTATGAAGCCAGGCGATACCTCCGACTGCAAGCCCTTCGACTACGGTATGCAGACTTTTTAGTATTGGCAGGATGATGGACATGCCTACACGTTTGAGTTCTACGAGGACAAGAAATGCAAGGGCAACAAGTCTGAGGACAAGGCCGACAAGAAGAAGAAGAACAAGAAGAAGGATAAGTTG
The DNA here is from genome assembly GCA_036872775.1 of Oleoguttula sp. CCFEE 5521. Classification (NCBI taxonomy): domain Eukaryota; kingdom Fungi; phylum Ascomycota; class Dothideomycetes; order Mycosphaerellales; family Teratosphaeriaceae; genus Oleoguttula; species Oleoguttula sp. CCFEE 5521. The sequence continues at coordinate 384 of JAVRRP010001009.1, read as the reverse complement.
CCGAAGCAGTGTTGGAGCTATAAAGCGTCCTGCGCCTAAACGTAGAACCAAAAAGTCGTTAGGCAAGTAGGCTGCGATGGAGCACGGTAGGTCACGATGCATCTTGCGAGCGACTCACAGGGGAAAGCTGATTGTTTCGTAATAGAGGGTGATAGAAAGTTGGTCTTTACTGTCCATTGACGGTCGCTGCGTTGTTATACACTGGATTTTGACATTCTTTACAGTAAACATGTTGACAGCTTTGCCCGAGCTGCGGGTTCAAGGAGTGGCCTGCTTCGGCGGCACGTTCGACCAATACTTCTCGGACTTTTGCTTTTTCATACCAGCATAGCTGCTTCCACTCAGGTTACGTATGGCGTATTATCACACGTATTGTAACGAAGA
>JAVRRP010001008.1:0-12081 GCA_036872775.1 Oleoguttula sp. CCFEE 5521 | reverse complement strand
AGCTCTATTTCTAACCGGGCAATATCGACACTGCACGCTACTCCTACGCACTGTACAGCACATCACCACACCATCGCAATACCAATCTTCCACCAGACACGAAGAGGAAACCAGTACTTCCACCCGGCTTCACGTCACGTCCAACACTGGTACCGTTGCAGCTGCGCATTCCGCGAATAAAACCTTGCAGCACGTCGTCAGCAGTAGATTGATCCTGCATTCTAGCTGCAGCTGCAACAGTCACGACAAGGCTCAGTCGGAGCACGTATACGATATAACCGTCTGCAATGTCCGCCATACAACGTGAGCTTCCGCCCCTGGAGCTGAACTTCGGCAAGCCTTAGTACATAAAACACAGACCCATATCCATGCTCTCCGAGCGAGCAAGCTCGTCGATGAGCATGCACACTCTTGGTTCGCAGCCCTCGCTTCGATCATCGCTGCGGTCCTCTACCAGATCCTCAGAACGGTCTTCGCTACGATCTGGCAAATCTGTCTGGTTTAATGAGACAGCCGACCGGAAAACGATACCATCCGAACACGAAGCTCCCACACAAGCACTCCCAGTCGCACACCTCCCCATAGATGGAACGCTTCTCAAGAAAACCAACAGTCGAAGCCCAGACTCGGCACGGAAACGCTTCTCCATGCCAAGCATCAGACTCCCACTCCAAGACGCCACGAACAAGCAATCCACAGTCACGGTCTCGGATGCCAGCACAGCAGACTTCGAAGCCTGGCTCGCGGAGATGGAGCGGCCCCAGCAGCAGCCACTTCGACCAACACTAGCACCACGAGTCGATAGCAAATATTCGGACCGGATGAGCGTGCTGTCAAAGACGAAGTTGACACGGTCAGCGCTTTCACTACCGGCGGAGCAGGAGAAGAAGAGCCGAGGGAAAAGCTGGATCAACTTGCTCGCGAAGCCGTGATGAAATCGACAGAAGAGTTCTTCTATGGGATGGTATTCTGGCCTGGGCAGGCAGAGCTTCACGACCCGCAAAAAGGAATGGGCATGCGGAACGGCAACGGCAATTGAAATAGGTGTGGTATTAGCGTCAGCAGTTGCTTTCGTAGGATACCCCAGAATCACTGAGCAAAGTCTAAATCCAAACACTTCACCACGTCCATGCGTTCTCGTCCCTGCTCAAAGCACGTCTCACATGTTCGTCCCACCTAACGCACGTGCTTGAGGTACTGTAACCCTGGATCAAGCATCTGAACGTGCCGCCTTACCCAAGGCTCGGGCCCATATGAAAGGGTCGCACTCGGTCGCATGGTGGATTTCAACCACGCGATCTTCACGTTCCATCTGCACTGTAGCCTCGCTACGACCTCGGACGGCATTCTCCACCATCTATATCGCGTCCAAAGCACACCACGTGCAATTACGGTTAAGATGTGGATGCGTGGAATACATCTGCCGCGTGCTGCACGACCGGGAAGACGCAGAACCCAGATCCAAGACATTGCGGTTCCTAAATGCTGAGACAGCAATGCGCACGATCTGGATGCCAAAACCTCAAGGGCTAAAACTAAGAAGGGAGCATTGCACGGCATGGCGACTGGGCTGCCCCCGCCACAGGGGTGGCAAGGTGAGACACCATGTGCGTGATATGGAGGGGCGGAAGGTGGGACACCATGCGGATCGGTTTGGAGGATTAAACGAGGCAATGTACCGTACATACAGGCAGGTGACGGTGTGGCCTCCGCTACTAGGGATGCATGTTGTATCACCTGATGGATTGTAAGGTGGAGTTCTGCACTTTGGAAGGGGGAAGCTGCGCGTGCCACGAGGACGGCAGATGTACGGCATGATAATGCAGGTCTTCCACCCGCAGTAGCCCATACCTGAGACATGCCCAAGTGCTGATCCGCCAAACGCAAATCTTCTGCTCCTGTGCTCCCCGTCCATTCCGATCCTCCCCCGTCACGTTTCCAGCAAGTCCAGAAACTCGGGCGTGAAGTGACTAATCGCAATATTCGCCCCCGTCCGCAAAATCCCTTCCGTAGACTCGAAAGCCATAATCTTCAGATCAAACACCCCCGCCTTAGCCGCGGCGTGGATCATAGCATACTCGCGACTAACCTGGTACGCAGCAACAGGCATATCCTTCCCAAGCTCCTTCGCATCCGAGATGATGTCCAGGTACTGTGACGCAGGCATGACCATGATTATGTCGGCACCTTCACCTATGTCGCGCTGGATTGCGCGGCGGGCCAGGCTCGGCCACCAGGTGGGAGCTGGTAGCGCTTCCTGTCGCCGAAGGAGGGCACAGAACCTGCAGCATCGCGGAAAGGGCCGTACAGGCAGCCGGAGAATTTGGCAGAGTAGGACATCAAGACTACGCGGTGGGAAATTTGGCTCTCGATGAGCTTCAATTTGATCGCCCGAATGCGGCCATCATTCATGTCTGAAGGCGCCACGCAGTGCGCGCCGGCTTCGGCGTAGGCCATGGCTATGTCTGAGATGCGCTCGACTGAAAGTGCGTTGTTGAGCGAGCCGTCTTCGTGCAGAATGCCGCAGTGGCCGTGTGAGGTGCACTCGCAGAGACAGACGTCTGTGACTATGAAGAGGTGCGGGAAGCTGCGGCGGAGAAGGCGGATGCCTTGAATCACAGGCCCTTGAGGGTCATCTGCCGCAGTACCGAGGGTGTCTTTGATTGAGGGATCGAGGGGCACGCCGAAGAGGACGACTGACTTCAAGCCTTTTGCTATGAGAGGCTGAAGTAATGGCACTACCTTGTTCAAGCCCACCCTCTTCTGCCCAGGAAGTGAAGGGATCAACTCATCGTCGTCGGGGTTATCGGTGATGAAGACGGGGTATATGAGCATGCTCTTTGTCAACTGCCGCTCTGCCTGCCATGATCGCGGAAGAGGATGCGAGTAGCCGCCAAGTAGCTGTGAGGAAATGTCGCCTGCTGTGCTGACGCTGGTTGCTGCCGTGGAGGCGTATGATTTTGCTCGTGAGATTTGCGATCGCGTGTCATTGTGGGTGGTGTTTGTAGTGGTGCTGAGACCGCTGTGAGGACTCGGGCGCTGTGGTCGGGTGTTGCCATTGCGGAATGTGAGATCGCTGACGAGGGTGGGGAAGGACATGGTGGCGGGGTGGAAGAGTGCTGGCGGCCACAAGATGGTGCTCCTTGCTCGAGAAGTGATGTAAGAGGTAGTGCCGTCCAAAAGATAATTTGGTGTGGATTGTCGAATCCTGACGTGTAGGGCCAAAATATCTTTCGGTACTTGCTGTACAAACGTATGTTGCGGATGATTCAGCCGTGGTGCATCTTTGAAGTCGCTGACGTACGTGAGAAGTCAGTCCAGAAGTTATAGTACACGAAACCGAGAACTACGGCGATATACTACTTGACAACTAATATGAGAACCCCGTGCCCTTTTCCACCCGCAAGTGGAGCGCCATCGCAGACAATGGTACATTCGTTATCACGGCCCTTCATACCGCCCCTGCCAAGGAATGAAACAACTCAACGCCCTCATGCCTCATGACCCATACACCCATATCTCAAATCAAGCCAAGCCACTACCTCAAGCAGTAGCAGCTGGCGCCTCGACTACAGCATCGACCGCAACGACCGGAGTTCCAGCCTTGTTCGCCTTTGGCTTCTCAGCCCACTCCCTGCTCATCTGTCTACTGCGCTCCGCAGCCTCAGCCCTAGCTCTCCTAGCATTCTCTTCTTTCTCGTGCTTGTCCTTCTCCGCATTCGCTTTAGCGATGGCCACGCGATCGAAGATTTCTTTGCCTTTGTTGACTGACTTGCCTCCTGGCAACGAAGCTGTGGAAGTGATGCGCTTGCTGTCTTGAGTCGTTGCAGCAGCTGTGCTTGGACGAGATGTTGGACACTTCAAGACCTGCAGACCAGCGGGCGCTTGCTGCATACTTATTGGGCATTGTCGAGCGCCCGTGATAGTGCTGGAGCGCTTGAGAACTCCCGAGCTGCTAGGAGGTGGCAAAGCGCCACCGGCGATGGACTCGCGTGCGCGGCTCGCGAGTGTGTGACGAACGCTGGAAGCCTTCTTGAGCATATCGGGTGCAGGTCGAGCCTTGAAGCCAGGCTTGCGTTCAGCGTTAGCGTCTGCGGATCTCGTAGACTTCTCGCTCGTTTCAGCGTCTTGATTCAATCTCTCTTCACGCGCAGCTTTCAGTCTCGCGACTACCGCCTCTTCGGGAAGCTGGAACGTGCTTCTCGTCGTAGGCTTCGTGCTTTTCGGCGGTGGTGGAGGAGTTGGAAAGAAGAGGAAATGGGTCGTGGCTTGCTATGCGGGATCACGACTTCCTTCCTCTCTCTCGGCGCTTCACTTGCCATTCTCGAGGATCTGAAGTTGCTGCAATTGCTGCTGGTCGAGGTCACACGCTGTCCTGCCGGTGTGGGCTGACTCGTGCTTTGACGAACGCTGCTGCTGCGGCCGAGAAGTGTGGTGGGCGCTGTCCTCTGGCGCACGCTGCTCGTGCGGCCGAGCGTGGTCGAAGGTCTCGGACGTCCAAGGGAAGGGCCATTGCTAGCATCAGCCATGTCGCCCCGGGCCATGGATAGCCGCACCTGGCTTGTCTCGGTCGCCCTAACAACTGCATTGATATTAGCATTGCTAAGACGGACATCAGCCGTCCTCAAGTACTAACCTGGAGCTGGCTTTGCAGCAGTGGTTGGTTTTCTCTCGCTTGAGATTCTCCGCTTCTTTCCTGGCGACGCTTGGACCTCCGGAATCTCCTTGGTCACCTTTTACACGGCCTCATCCAGCTCGTCCAAAGCTTCGATCGGGCTCTGCTGCTGTGTTATGAATTGAAGTGTCTGCGGGTACTGAGCCGAGATCTTCTTGTGCCGTTCCCACAGGGCTCACATCCTGCGTCTTAGCACGCAATGGAGTCGCAGTCGACACTGGCGTTGAATCCTTCGACTCGCACCGCTCAATCACGGCCTCCATGGGCGCCAAAGCAGGGTACTGCGTAGTGTTGCCAGGCTCGACGTTCTCCTTGTTGCTCGTCGACCGCTTGCCTGGTGTGTCCTTGCGCAGCTGCTGGATGACTTTCGGTGTTGCGCTTGCGACCGGCGAATCGGGACGTTGCGCGCCCAAAGACATACTCTCGGTGTTTCTTGCCAACTCATCTACTAGTGAATGGCCCTCTTGATGTGTCACTGCCTCTATCGCCATTGTCAGCCAATGTCTTCTTCTATCGCGTCGCGGCGTAGTCCATACCTCCTCCCATGCCCACATCTTCCCGTTCCTTGGGCTGCGTCATCGTATTCGCGCTGAGGTCCTCCTTCTTCCCCTTCCCCTTGCGCGCTGCCTTGCGCATCTTGCCTTCACCTTTCGGGGCCTTTCCTGCATCTTCACCCTACTTACTCCCCGCGCTGTTAGGCGCAAGCTCTCCAAGCGCCGCTCTGTACGATCCGGATGATTCAGGAGTGCCGGGCTTCTCCGTTGCTGGGTCACTCTTCAGGGCCAACACTTCGTCTTCGTCGATGTGCAGCTCCTCGGCGATTGCGTGGGCTGTGTCGCGAGTGACACGAGGCATAGTGGCAGACGTGAGTGGTGGGATGATTTGAGAGGTTGCAGATGCTGTGTAGTGTTCGAGGGGAGATTCATGTCGGAAATGCAAGATCAGGGAAGGACGAACGCGAGAGTAAACAGAAGGCCTGTTCGAGACTAGCGGATGTCTGAGACACCGCACTCCTGACTCGCCACGTCCAAGACTCCAGTGGGCCTCTCAATTTACCACACTTCTTTGCCAGCACTACACACTCTCGACGACACCTCCACATCGATGAACGCTGCGCTGGGGGCCATCGCACAGGCCTATCTCGTTGCGTCGGTCTCTAGAGAGGATGTCTGGGTGTAATCGTTTCGACGACTGAGCAAAGCAGGTTTATACGCAGCATCACCCCCAGCCACCCTGCATCCACCCCATCCTGGTAAGCTTCATATGGGTTCAATTCTGTTTCTCTTCCCCACTCTCATCGTATCCTCTAGCTGGCCTGGTCGTGAGCCGAGTCCTTTGTCGCGACGACATCGAGCTATCGTGCTTACCCGGCCGCTGGTGTCATTCACATCCTAAGCTAGCAAGTCTACAAACTAGCCATCGACCGCCTTCAAGCTATGCAGACCTTGGCAGCCTTACTCGCGTTGCCTGCGACGCATCTATGCTTCATCGCCTCGAGCGGCGCCGTAGCCGATGTGCCCGAATGGCCGTACAATCTTCCACCGACTGTCAAATATCATCCGGAACATGATTCCCTGGTCAGGCGGCAGCTCGACGCCAAGGACAAGCTGGCGTCGCAAAGACCAGTTGGCATGCGGAAGATGAGCGAATATGAGGGCGAGATGTTTTTCTTGCACTACTGGGACTTCGGGGACACACCAGATGGACCTGAGTCGATCGGTGGATTGAGCACATTGTCATCGAGCAACATCTCGATGCCGCTGTTGGCGCCATTAGCGCCTCACTTCCCGCGATACTCTGGTCTGGGTCTTCCTGGCCGCAGCATTTTCGCACGTCAACGGGGAGCTTGTCCTGCGGGATCGGCAAGCTGCACGAGCATTGACCGGCCAAACAGCTGCTGTAAGACTGGAGAAACCTGCACGACCGTCACTGACACTGGCAACGGAGACGTCGGTTGCTGTCCACAAGGCGAGACATGCGGAAGCACCATTTCGAATTGCGACGGCCCAGCAGGGCAGACACAGTGCCCGAGGGCGGGCAGTGGAGGGTGCTGCATTGCTGGCTATACTTGCTATGATGTGGGATGTGTGAAGGCCAATACGCAGACAGTGATCACAACGCTCCCTATGGAGACTGTGACGACTGGGCAAAGCAGCTCACAGACGTTCTCGACCGCTTCAGGGACGAGTGTGGGCCTTGCTGGAGTTGGTTCGGTCTACACGACAACGATCTTCCAGGTCTCAACTGCTACCGCAGAAGGCTCAACTGCAACGGTCACATCGGTCACTACAGTGACAGTCGCCCCGTCGTCGAATGCCGGCGCTACCGCCATAGCCGGCCAAAGGCCCTTGACTTGCTCACCCGGCTTCCAAAGCTGCCCTGCTTCTCTCGGAGGCGGCTGCTGTCAATCGGGCTACGCTTGCGGCGCCGTAGCTTGCGGAACAGCCACGACTTCTACTACCACTGAAGCCTCTGCACTACCGCCAGCACGACCGACGACAACTGCAGACAGTACTGTCGTGGTTGCGGGTGGCCTAACAACGACCATTTCATCGACATCGTTGATCAATGATGACAACTGCCCCACAGGCTTCTACGTGTGCTCTGCGTACTACATTAGCGGCTGCTGTAGAGTTGGCCGAGACTGTTCATCCACCAGCTGTTCAGCTAGCGAGACCAATTCGCTGCTGGCGACTATTGATCGACGTTCCAACATGCCCGCAGCGTTCTGGTGCCGGATATGCGATGGCTGGCTGGATTGCGCATCTCTCGGATGCGCACACTGTCCTAAACGCCACTGCTGCACGCAGGGCAGTCAAGAGTACGGAGAGCATAGGCATAGATATCGCATAGTCACGAACGATAGGAAGACGGGCGGGAGATCGGCATCCGCTGCGCATGGCAATAATGAGAGAGCAGTGGCGTCGCCACACTTTCACTGTCTCCCAGATCTTTACAAGTTCTTGATGCAAAACGGTTCGCATTCCTTCTTCCCTAGATCGCGTTGCGAGTTCACTTCCTTGCCATACCCACATCAGGTTCTATGCTGTAACATACCCTAAAAGCTAGTGACACACACAAGCTAGTGCCACACTTCCACGCATCGGCTAATACGCGTCACCAAAACACCTTCTACTTGTTCTGTCTTGTTTCGATGTCCTCAAATTTGGAAGGAAAGCTTTGTCTAGCCCTTCACGCTTATCGTAGGGGTAGCTGGGAGAGCCTTCGAGCAGCAGCTATACTGTATGTTGTACCACGTATGACTCTGTCCCGACGGCATGATAGTACCCTTCCACAGCGTGAAAGTCGCTCAACAACCGACAAGTTGACCTCTAACGAGGAACAAGTCCTTCATTAACGTATCCTTGATCTAACGCTCAAGGATGCCCACCACATGTCTCTATCGTACGAGACATAGCTAATCTTATCCTTGCAAACCGAAACGAGTTGCCCCTTTACACAGTTGGAGTTATCTCAACCTCAAAGGTCATTATAAGTGCCGAAAGGAGCGGTCGTCAGAGGACAATCCAGCCCAGAAACCGAGAGTGGGTTACCGTAAAACATAGTATTGATGCCTGTGGATGAACACTTCAGGCTTTTATCATCTTTGCTGGCAAGGTTCATGTGTCTTTTTGGTATCGTATGATAGATCTACAGGCAACCTGGAAGATGTCTATAAGCGAGAATGGCTGGACGACTGATCAAAATTAAATGTGGCTGGCTTCAAGACTGCCAGGAGCATACATACCATCGTACAAGAGGTACCTATAGCTCCTCGTCCTTGATGGTCGTGGAAGCCACCCTGCAATGCAATTTGAAGACTACTACTGTACGAACTCAATCATTACGCTCTGTATGCCTCCACATTCATTGCACATTTTACAGCCAGTAGAGATAGGCTATTCCAGCCGTCTGAAGAGGGCATACGGTTCTCAAATCGAGTCTCGAGATTAGGCTCGGCATTGATCACATCCTAAAACAAGAGTTCCTAGTAGCCTATCTACCAGCATATAACCTGGAAATCACCTCTACGAACATTCAGGCTAGCTTTGCTGCTGCAGGCTTGGTACCGTGCGACCCAGAACGCGTATTGTCAAAGCTAAATCCCATCTTCCGTACGCCAACGAAACCATCTTCGTCTTGGTCTATCTGGGAGCCAGAAACCCCTCAAACTTTACCTGATATCAAATGTCAGGCCGCTTATTTTCGTACGTCACGACGACAACGAGGAGACGAATCATCACCTCCATCTGATCAGGCCTTTGAACGATTACTAAAGGGTTTTGAAGTCGCAGTTCATGACCGAGCGATTCTGATAGCTGAGAACGCTGCTCTTCGAGCCGAAAACCACGGTCAAAAGCAAGAACGGGCCAACGTCGTACGAAAGTTGCAAGTAGTGGTACTATGAGTATTGGACAGAGCCATGAGTAAGTATTTGAGTGTGAAACACAGGAACAACTTGAGAGTGAGCTTACTACGAGTGAAATTCCAGGCCACGTAAAAGTTAGAGATACCTCGTACTCGAACACCTAGAAAGTGTTAGCAAGTGCAGATCATATGAGCAGGGTGCTAGGACCTGTAGTAAAATTCTATAACATAATATAATATAACATAATAGAAGATTGTTTTGTACAGTAGATACTAAAACGTGGTCTGAAAGCAGACGAGTCGGAAATAGTGTGTCACTAGCTTGTGCCACTGGCTTGTAGGGTCCGTTATCTGCTAGTTATGGATCGTTATCTGATTCTTATCATTCTGTTGGTATTCTGGTTTGGTTGCATGACACTGTCGCGTCGCATGACGCCAACGCTTACGTTCAAGTGGCAGGACCGGGGATATTGCCGCTTGAGCTCTAGCGTTCGCAGCTGGCAGAGGCGAATTACAAAAACGGCAATCCCGCAAACTCTGTTGCGGAAGAGTAGAGAAAGTGCATCGCACTGTGCTGTGTTCAGGAAAGTTACTTCCAATGCGGCACGCAATTAATAGACGCAGCGGTCCTTCTCAGTCGGCAAGATATTGAGTACTTCGTCCCGTTGATTGTCAAGGGACGTGCGATGAGCTGGTAGCGCTCGTTGGCGTTGCGATGTACCTGCTCTTGCCGTGTCCCAACGAAAAGGAACTTTGGTAGAAAACGCGCGGCACCATACTCTCTAAGCTCTGCTCTATATAGCTGTATAGAGCATCCTCCTCACGTATCTTCGTCGTGTAGTCGACGAGGCCATGGTCGTCTCGGAGGAACTGCAGCGCTCTCTGTGCCTGGTATGGCCAGAGACCAGTCTTTCTAAAGCCTGAGAGCACGTTGGTTGGCGTGATTGCAGCGCTCTGGGCGTCGTGCAGCACTGCCATGATGGTTACTCCGAAGTGCTCTACACCATGGCGGGTGGCTTCATGCACTGCTTGTCGGTAGTAATGCTGAAAGGGTTGAAAGACTACGACGTCTAGGGGCTGCAGGAAGTGACTTGTATGCGGTGGTATTGCAAAGCAGCAGATACGGTAATCGTGTGCGAATTGTAGGAACTCCTTGAAGGCATGACTACCGTACTTATCGCACACAAGGAGCCGCCATTGCAGTGCATCTTGAGGGCGTGTATGCATCTCAAAGTGCTTGACCCATTCGAGGCAGAGCTCGTCGTTCATGTAGCCAGAAGGACTAGTGGCTACGAGCACGTTATTGTGGAGGTCCTGAAACCAGTGCTCTTGATGATTCACTCCGGAGACGATTAGCGTGGCATCGATCCTTCTACCTGCTGCACTCACGGCTTCTACGCTTGTGAGGTGCTTCCTATTAGTATCAGCAGGTAGCCAGGCTCTACGCTTACTGTCCCTCGTCACGATCCATTCACTTCCGCCAATGCCAATGCGCAAGCCGGTTTCGTCGAAGTTCCAGAGGTTCTCTGGCCGAACATGGTGCTTCAAGAGGACCTCATAATATCGCTGATACCACTTAGCGATTCGCTCTGGGTCGTGGGCCTCTTTGCGAGCGAGCTCAATGGACTTCTGCTTCACCTCCTCGAGTTCGTGGTGATCCATGAAGGACCTAGTCCATCGATCAGCGACTCCTATGAACGAGCTCTCCTGGGTGGAGGGTAGCGCATCCCAGAGCATCTAATTCGCCACGGTAGAGAGCACCTTTAGGGGAAGCGCAAGGCCCGTGGCATCGCGTTGCTCTGCATATCGGACAAGGGCTAGCTCCTGTGCCGTACTGAGACGTAGATGAGGTGGTTTGCGAGTGTGTAGAGGTCCGGATTTATCACGAAATCGCTTGTTGAGTACTTGGTAAGATAGGTCGTGCTCCTTGGCCCACTGAGTGACGACGATAGGACCCCCTGCTGCCTTCATGGCTGCGATAACGCGTTCGATCTTGGCCTCTTGGTGGTGATACTCGTGTGCTTTTTCACGGTGTTGGTGCGGCTTGAGCGTGTAGCTACGCGTACCGGCTCTACCACGGACCTTAGAGCGCACCATTGGCGACAGCGACGACGACGACGACCTCCTATCGATACATAACAGAGTTGATGGTGATTGCAAGGTCAGGAGCTATCAAATGATATGCGGCTTGGCATTATACGGTAAAGCGTCGTAAAGTTGATAGGTTATTCGGTAATCGACCTCCTCTCGGAGAGAGGCAGCTTCACTTCAACGCCTCGGATAGTCGATGATTCTCCAATGTTTAATACACTTGATGTTTTTGAAAGAGCTTGAAATCATCGGTCACCTGATGGGCATTGTGAAGTCGTAAGCTGGTGGATGTGCATCAGTGTCGTGTTGTACAAGTCTCCCCTTGTCGTCCTTCTGGGGTCTGGCACACCAGGGACCTAGAACATATCTACAAGTTTCTTCCTGGACATTTCCAGTTTGTGGCTTCAGCATCATATCGCTCTGCTACTTGGCCGCGCGCCTGGTATGCATATCATGCAGGAGACCCATACTCACGGACTAAGTGCGACTGACTAGCATCATTGCTCACATCGAGTTCGCTTTCCTGCCGAACTTCGCCTCAATCTCCTCTGTGTTGTCGCTTCGTCCCTCGAAGCAGAATAATTCAAGTAAGGCAGCTTGCCCAATCTGCAGGTACAGGTCGAATGCGTTGTCTGCTTCGGCTTGAATATACTACCGCCAGGTTGCGGTGCCCTGTTCGCACTCGTGCATACCGATTGCGAGCCCCCACTCTAAACCAACGACATAACGAGTCCTTCGCGGCGCGGCCGCTTGAAGAAGCTCGCTCAAGATTGGGAGTGGTACACCTTCGTTCCCCTCGCAGTTGTGTGCGCGCGCTTCCATCCTGACCTACGTTTGGGCTCTGCATGGCTGCCTCTATCTCGATAGATCCCGCAAAACCCTTCACCCCAGCACCGGCGATCAGGCATGTCAAACTATGCATGCAATGACTCGCACGCACGAGCAGA
>JAVRRP010001007.1:0-12082 GCA_036872775.1 Oleoguttula sp. CCFEE 5521 | reverse complement strand
CGGGAGAATTCGCACGACTTCATCCATTTCTACCGTCAACGAAGCACGATGTCGAATTCACTCGTCGCCGCGACGCTGTCCTCGGCGCCTCAACACGGATCCATATTCTTCTCGATCCCGCCGGAGCTGCGAAATATCACATACGGCATGGTCGTACTCCACGGCGAGGAGATCACCATCTCTGCCGAAGGGAAGCCATCGCAGCCTGTACCAGGCCTTATACAAACTTGCAGAGTCTGCAGACTCGAAGGTCTACCGATATATAACAGCAACACCATTAGCGCTGTCCTTCTCGAGGATCGATCCGACGGACCAACATTCTGGCAAACTCGCATCGGTCCAGCCCATCGCGCCTTGCTCAAGCAACTCACTCTCAGGGTCACGATAGAGGATCCCAAGTGTGTCTGAGATGACGCTATACTAGCTGTATTGCATTCAACAACCGCGGCTGGAACGAGAGCCTCCTGCATCACGGTTGTTGGCGAAGCGGGAGGATCGGTATTTGACACGCACTTTGCCACGTGTATGCTGGGACTCTTGAAAATCTCTCTGATGGATTGGGGAGTCCATTTGAGAGAGCTTGCACTGAGAGGCGTGGGAATCAAGCGCCTGATGGACGATTACACTATCCAGCGGACATCAGGCGCAATAGAATGAATGCATTGTTCCACTAGTGCGGCTATCGAACAGGTCGTCGCATCACCTCTCAGCGGAGGCTTAGGTGAGAGTATATCGGCACCCTCGAGATATGCATGCTTCCGGAGAGTGCATGCACGTTGCTTGAAGTGGCATGAGTAGCATCGATCGTTCTGTGGCAGGAGCAAACGTCTTACCTCTGCTTGGTCGTCACTTCCCCAGCGCATCACTTCCACTGTCACTTCACTCATTCTGTGTACGACCTATCATGAACGCCACCACAAGCGAGTGCTCTGTCCAACAAAATCTGAGCACCAGATCACTTCATATCAGACTGAGTTCTACAAGGCTCGACATTGGCGTGTACAATGGCCGATCAGCTCAGCTTCCCATCGATGCCGCCGGCGCCTTCCCAATCCTCGCCATTCCTCACAATACCACCAGAGCTGCGCAACGCCATCTACGACTTAGTCGTGCCGCAGGATGAGGAGATCGCTGTGTCTTCGACAGGCAAACTATCGCAGCCTCCACCCGCCATCGCTCAGGTCTGCAAGCAGTGCCGCGCTGAAGCTCTGCCTTTCTACTGCGGCAATACCTTTCGTTTGTAATTCACTACCGAGGAGCCCGATGGATCAGTCCTTTGGCAGATCAGCATCGGCGCTGAGCAATGCAAGTGGTTCAAACACATCATCATCGGTGTAGAGGGCATGCCCGAGAAGGCAGGCGCCGAAAGCCCCCAATCAGTGAAGAGGAAACTGTACGAGGACGTGGTGGACCAGCTCTCGAAAGCGGTGAAGCGAATGATCACATTTGGCACGCCACCTACGAGCATTGAGGTTGTCGGGACTCCAACATGCGATCCGCACGCGGCAGTTGTGGTTGTCGTGGCCTTGGTGAAGCTTGCAAGCCGTGTGAAGTACGGATCAGTAAGGCGTGGTTCGCCCGACATGTCAGGCATCCGCGTGCAAGAGGGCACGGCGTTCACTATGGAATGTACGGTAAGCTGATATCGGACTACGCGAGCAAGGTCCGGAAATTGAGGACAAGAGCTTGCACTGACTTGCATCGCAGGCTTTCATCCGAGAAAACCGACGCGTGCGGAGCTCCTGACAGCTGTGTAGATGACACTGCCTCGTTCCAACCCAAGTATATGCATCCGAGTCGAACGGAAATGCAAGGCCCAAGTTCGCGGCAACTGTACAATGGTCAAGATGTGATGCATTGCGCCTCTAGGCGCTGCGGCGTAGGACGTATTGCGGCCCGCAGACAGCCACCCTAGACGGGCTAGAAGTTTTAGCGAGTTGCGCTGCAGGCTGCTCGTGCTAGGCAGACATGCAGTGATGATTCCCGTCCAGGTCGAATCAGGAATCGATACCAGAGATGGCTGAACATCCCAAGCTTCCGTCTCACCCCAACCTCACAGCCTCCCCCTCATCCTCCCACACACTTGCCATCTCCTTCCCCTTCACCCTCTCATCCCGCAACATCCTAGCATCCCTCCTCACATCCTCTCCCTCAACCTCCAACCGCGCCTTCGGCTCCACAGCCTCGAGCACAAAATGATTATCGCAGTGCGGACAATACTCATCAGCATCCTCCATCTCGGCGACTTGCTTCCGAAAACACTTTTTGCACTTTTTGCAGGCGAAGACCATTTCTGTGGTGGGTTGGAGGGGGTGGGAGGGCTGGTTTTCGGCGTGGCAGAGGGCGCAGTCGAACCATTGGCGGCAGCAGGGGGAGCGGATCGAGACTTGGGCGTTGAGGATGTGTTTGCTGTAGGAGGTGTTAGGGAAGATATGGGAATGGTGGGGTGGTGGGGAGGGCGTACCACATGGTGTATGTTTGCGCCGTCAGGCGTTAGGTTTCCAGGTTTCAGGTACAGTCTTCTGAATGCCAAGATTACTGCGGATCGTCTTCGTCGTCCTGTCGTTGAACGCCTGGGTTTCTAAGGCGGGCCTTGTGCTTGAAATGGACGATAGTGCGCTGGTGTGGTGTTTATCGAAGTCGCGTCAAGCCCGCGAAAGTGATCGACAATCGGATATGCAGGGCATGTGTTTCAGGATAAGGATAGAGTTGCGGGCAGGTGCAGCCGCTGTTTCCGTGTCACGCAAGCGCGTGGCCAAATCTGGGGTATTGGATGAAGTTGTCGTGGCTGTGTTGACTGCACCCGTATTGTCGTCTTCACGAATTTCGTAGCCGTGCCGTGTCGCAGGACGGTACACGATCTCATCAAAAGACTCTGGAAGGTACAAGAACTCGGGACCACCATCGAAGCAACAAGAGAGACAGTGCTCGCGGCTTCTCCACACTGCCCGTCGACCCTGCGAATAGCAAGGAAGATTGCGCTGGACGCATCATTCCTCACGGTGTGGCCAAAGAACTCGCCATTGAAGGAGACATTCGGTGTATTGGTCATGGGAGGTGCAGGCTGCGTGCCTTGGCGCAGATACAACTGGACAAGAGCCACTGCATGACACTGAGGGCGGATATCTCTTCGTGACAGCACGATGCCAGGAACTAATGAAGGCCCCGATGGGAGCTCAATTCGACCGGTATCATCTCTGTTGACAAAGTTCGAGAATCTGGGCAAAGACGGGGACGCTCCTAAAACTCCGCCGTCAGGCTTACGCCAGGTGTCTTTGACAAAGCCGACCAATGGCGCCAGCGGGACCCGTCCAACTACGCCAGGGAGTAGCGATAGCCCGCCAGCTACAGCAGTCCCTGCCAAAGAGATCGCAATGCCGAAAGCCAGACGTCCGAGTCCGCCTCGTCAACGCCCTGTCTCTATATTCCCGACCACACCCGCGCAAGTAGCACCGCCTGTGGTGACTGTCGACTCGCCTCGCTCTCCGCCGGGCGGAATGATGGCTAACACACACGTCAATGTACTCACGCCGGTGCAAAGTGGAGTCCCGCCGGACTCCCCAACCCGAGGGCACTTCAGGACCGTGAGCCGCACCACCACGCCAGCACTCGAGAAGCGCATCAGCTCTCTGCTACAATCTATCGATGTCTCGAGGCTTGACCTCAACGACGCAAGTCCGGCTCAAGCTCCAGCTCCCACTCACGTGGAGCCAAAGCCTTCTCGGCCACCACCAGTCAACCGCGCTGCGAAGCCCCGCGTGCCCAGCAAGCCGGTGGAGCTCACCAGGCCCTCGAATGGCCTTACAGCGCCGGAGAGTAATCACGACGTTGCCGATCATAGCGCGTCACCCTTCAGTACGCCACCAGCCAGTAGATCGAACTCACCCGAGAAGGTGACTGTGAGCCGTGGTGTCCCAATCGAATCTGCCATGGCATGGGCTCAGCGGACGCGAGGTGACTCTGATGCTTCCTGGGTTGAGCGATTGCAAGGTGGATCCGATACATCTTCTATTCAAGGTGGACGCCATGGCTCGGATGACTCGGGCATACAGCGTATGCGAGGAGAGTCAGACGCGTCGTTCACCGCACGCGCACGTGCTGGTTCGAACGCTTCCTTCGTTGAGCCGTCTTCGCTTGAGCGTCCTTCCCCGCCGATCTCAACTGTGGCAGGTCGTCGCGACATCAATAACCCACTGGCGCGGACACCTACGATGCCTGCTCGGTACCGCCCGGTCCGCCGTGACGATATGAGTTCAGCCGGTGATCTGGACGACAGTAAGCCAAGACTACCTGCCAGACCTGAGCTTCAGATCAGACCTGGCAGAACAAGCCCTACCAAGCTTCGCTCAGGAAGGACCAGCCCGATCAAGTCAAGATCTGGAAGGACGAGTCCCAGCAAGCTCGTCCATCAGCTGGCGCATAGCATGCCACATAGATCTCAGACCTTCACTGAGCCAGCCCATGCAGGCCGCATCCCAGCAGCGAAGCCCGCCCAGGCTTCTGCACTTACTCAGGGCTTCGATAGGGTGGCGCCTTCCAGGAACGCAATACCTGCTGTGATGCCGCCAGCAGTACCAGCACCTAGACGGTCTATGGATAGGCGTCCGCAGATGGCCGCTCTGACCCAGGCCGCACAGCCGGTAGATCCAGCACCCTCCGATGGACACTCTCGCGACGACCAAGCTGATGAGCCAGCTATTCTGCCAGGCGCAACACAAGCCAGCGACTTCCCAGACACTACGAACGCAAGTCGTAGACCACCACGCTACAGACAACGGCCCTGGCAAATACCCACAGACTATGACACTCGCTTGATGGCAGTATGTGGCCACTACGTATGCACAACCGGCTACATTACGAAAGCGTGGGACCTACGTACTGGAGAGCAGATTATGAACATGGCACACAGCGAGCACTTAAAAGTCACATCTATCGTGTTCAAACCGACTGCCGAAGCAGAAAGCACCAGTGTATGGCTCGGCACGAACATCGGTGAGATACACGAAGTCGACATTGTAGGCCAAGCAGCCACGCGGACGAAGGCCAACGCGCACAGACGAGAGATCATACGTATGTACCGTTATGCCTCCGAGCTGTGGACACTTGATGAAGGTGGCGATCTCAATGTGTGGAGGAAGGGCGACAAGAGTATGCCTAGCCTGGACTCTCAAGCCAACACATTCCGCGTATCCAAAGGACATACATTCAGCATTGCATGTGGCGAACAGCTATGGATCGCGACTGGCAAAGATATCCGGGTCTTCCTCCCGGGTGTGCGGTCGGAGACTGAGTTCCAAGTCCTGCGCCAACCGCTCAGCCAGCCGAATAGCGGTGAAGTGAGTGCTGGTGCGACGATAAGCAGCAAGCCAGATCTCGTGTACTTCGGACACACTGATGGCAAAGTCAGCATATACAATCGCAAGACCTTCAGCTGCGTTGGTGTAGTCAACGTCAGCGTGTACAAGATCAGTGCGCTGGCTGGTGTTGGTGACTATCTCTGGGCTGGCTTCAACACTGGCATGGCGTATGTCTACGACACTTCATCCACTCCCTGGGTCGCGAGAAAAGACTGGCACGCTCACGAGAAGCAGATTTGCAGCATAGTAGCTGACCCTTCTGCCGTCTGGCTGCTAGACCGTATGCAAGTCATTACGCTGGGTACTGATAACATGATGCGACTGTGGGACGGCTCACTGGAAGACGACTGGCTCGACACACGCATGCACGACTCCGACTCCGACTACTGCACCTTCCACGAGATCACAGTAGATGTTTTGACGTGGAATGCCGGTGCCAGCAAGCCTACTCATCTGCAACAGAATCATCAAGACAACAACTTCTTCCGAGAATATCTGACCACCTCAGAGCCGGCAGACATCCTCGTCTTTGGGTTCCAAGAGCTGGTCGATCTCGAAGACAAGAAGGTTACAGCCAAATCATTCTTCAAGAGCAAGAAAAAGGTTGCGGAAGACTCTTCCGAGCAGCAACACATGAGCCATCAATACCGCAACTGGCGCGATCACCTCACCCGTAGCCTCGACGACCACATGCCCAACACCACATACGCCCTCCTTCACACCGCCAGCATGGTCGGTCTCTTCACTTGCATCTTTGTCAAGACCGCCCTCCGCCCACGCATCAAAGCCCTCTCCACAGCCGAGATCAAGCGCGGCATGGGCGGCCTCCATGGTAACAAAGGCGCCCTCGTCGTCCGCATGACCCTAGATGACAGCAGCCTCTGCTTCATCAACTGCCATCTCGCCGCCGGCCAAACCCAGACCATCAACCGCAACAACGACGTCGCCGCGATCCTCGAAGCCGAAGCCCTAGCTCCCCACGCCCTGCCTCATAACTCCGATATTGCTCTCTCAGACCTCTTCACGAGTGGTGGTGACGGCTCCATGATCCTCGACCACGAGCTCTGCATCCTCAACGGCGACTTGAACTACCGCATAGATACCATGGGCCGCGATACAGTCATAAAGCACGTTTCTCAGAAGAACCTCTCTCGGTTGTTGGAACGCGACCAGCTGCTCTTGTCCCGGAAAAAGAACCCCGGCTTCCGGCTGCGTGCGTTCGCAGAAGCCCCCATCACCTTCGCACCTACTTACAAATACAATGTGCAATCCGACGAGTACGATACCTCCGAGAAGCGGCGCGCGCCGGCTTGGTGCGATCGCGTGTTGTATAGAGGACTGGGCAAGGTGAAGTGTGAGACTTATCGCAGGTGGGAGGTGAGGGTCAGTGATCACCGGCCTGTCAGCGCGAGGCTGAGGTGTAGGGTTAAAAGTGTGGATCCTGCGAGACGGAAGAAAGTTTGGGAGAGGAGTTTGGAGGAGTTTGAGGAGGTGAGGATGGGGGTGAGGGGGGTGGTTGAGTAAGTTCCGTCTATGCTTCTTGGAGAGGAGCGATTGTACTGACTTGGCCCTAGGGTGGACTACCTGATGAATGTGCTGGGGTTGACGAGGCAGGAGGCTGTTGCTGCGCTAAAAAAATAGCCGAAGTGAGCGCTCTTCAGGCTGACTAGGTACTAGACTTCCTGCTGCATGGAGTGATCAGACGTTAGTCTCACTACGGCATATCATGTTACCAGCACTTGTCTCAGCCATGTTTACACATCTACCGATTTCTCCATCGTCACGTTACTTGCACAAGCTCAGGTACCGTCCTCCGATGGCTTATCGGCAGTGAAACGCGATCGGTGCACGAGTCTCGGGTGATGGCGTGTGTTTTACCTGACAGCAGCCACGCGAGCCGAGTATAGGTCAAGGATAGACGAATATAGCCTGTGACGCAAGATCTCGTAGAAACGAGGTCGAAGATCGCCTGTTTGGGCTTGTCAATACTCTGACGGACGCCGCGGCTTACGGTCAGGGCAGGCGGTCTGGCGAGTGTGTCTACGAAGCACAAGCGCATTGTCTCCAGTTCTTCCGCCTTATCGTCGATGTTGTTTTCACTGCGCGGAGTGGCCAGCACGTTGTGACAGATTCTGGAGTCGGCCCGGCGCTGGCAAATAGACTCAGCGAACCGGTTGCCAGACCGAGGACGTGAGAAAACGTCGAAGGCTCCACAGCACGTTTTCACGAGCTGGTCTGACTTTCGGAGGGTTTCCGACGCGCTTGCCGACACGCGCCGGTGGGGGTGGAGCAGTGTAATGTGGACGTTCAGCTGGGTGTGAGATGCATGGTGGAGGCGAAAAGCTCATGTGGTGTATGATGGTGCGCTGTGTGGAAGATGAACGATGGTGTATTGGCTGCTCGTAAGTGCATCGGGTAGTGTGCATATATTGCTATCCCGGATCTATTGGAGGTAGAGATCCTTGCTTCGTATCACCCGTCAGCGTGCCTGTGCGTCGAGTGGACACCCCTCACAATCTCCACTTTACCTGACGACGATAGCCATCACGATTCTTGATCTTCTCATAGGCCTCCATCTAACAAGTTGAGCCAGCAGACCACGATTGCGCAAGAATCCTTCTTTGCATCATTGCCGCATCTGCTAGTCTTGTACAGGTACGAGCTGAATCCTACGGTACTTGCAGCGTTGCATGCAGCTGTAGCGGCCGATTCGTATCTGGACGCGGTCTGTGCTTTCAGCATCATACCGTACCCACAGGGCTGGCGGAGTTGGCGACGGTGGAAGTGACGCCGTTTGCAACGTCAGGAATAACTCTCACGCTTCTCCATCACTACGACAATTTCAGCACGACTACCCTTCGACGACCTTCCTCGCCTTCGGTCAGCATCAACGTCTGCTTACTTCCACCTGCATTGGAAGGTCTCGACCCGCGGCCATCATTCTCCGCTTCGAACCATAATCTCGCAAGCGAACAAATCCGCCCGGATTGCGCCTTTAGCCATATTGACTTTGCGAAGAGGAGCTCTGGAAACGCTATCAGACGTACTGCCGGCCCACGTGCGATAGCAGTGCGTATACCAAGTCAGCTCCTCAAGTAGTGAGCTATTGCCTTGTCGCGACTTCCTCACAGCTCTTGGCTTCCCGACATCACTGGCCGATAGCCGAACATCAGCACAACACAATGGCAGCAGTGATGAACATGCAGGCACCGCACCGGAAACCGATCCCTTCACACGGACCGCCGGCGCAGTACATGCAGTCTCAGCAAGCACCTCAGGCCTACTCAAACGGACCAGTGCCGCGCTCCCCATCATACGCCATGTCCGGCCAGCAACAGCAGCAGTACCCTTCACGCCGCACCCTCTCAAACGCAACCTCATCGACTTCCTCAACTCAGAATGCTCCGACTCGCCAACCGACCGGCAATGCACCAGCAAGCTCCTACGCCAGCAGCATCCGACGGAGCACCTCCTCTCGAAGCACGTCAACCACGAGCCCGACATCCTATGTGGCTTTGATGCGCAAACAGAAGGCCACAGTCTGGTGCGACCGCGCTCAGCATGAAGACCCACGTATTCTCGCCGCCCAGCGCCAGGCTAAGATGCGAGCAACGATGGAAGTAGCAGGAGCCCACCACTCCACGGCTAATGGCCGAACATCCACCTCAAGCTCAGGCATTGCGGGTGGAGTACGGAGCAAGATCCGACATCATGGTGCCGTAAAGGCGAGCACATATAACGCTGCGAACCTGTCAGGCGCAGGTGTGCCAATGCGACTGAGTGCCACAGAAGTGGACGAAGGCGACAGCGGCGAGGAGGACGCCGGCCAAAACCGCTACCACCAACGCAACGGCTCCGGTCGGTCATCCATGGGATCCGCAACCCGGAATCCCCAATCCTCACACTCCAATTCCCTCCTCTCCCGCGGCGCCTACCCCACGTCCACGACCGCGACTTCCAGTCCAACCTCACCCGAGGATCAAACGCCGATGCCGCAGCACTCCTCGACGCAGAGCTCGGACTACTTCGCGCAGCCCGGTGGCAGCGGAGGCAGCGGGTCTAGCGGTGAAGCGGAGAAGAGTTTTGGTGGTGCTGGAGCGTTACCGGTGCAGACTAGGGCGAGGGGCGATACGGCTGTGAGGAAGACTAGTGAGGAGTTGAGAAGAAGGGGGAGTGTGGATGATAGGACTATGACTATGAGCGCTGGGAGGCTGTTTGTTGCTAATCCGGATGCGGAGGATAGTGATTAGGCTGGTCGAAGCTGGTTATGGGTATGGACAGGGACTGGCGTTCATATAGCGTTGCTTGGCTTTGGCGGGAGTGAGGTGAGGTTGGAGAGAACCAGCAAGTTTGGGCAAGTACGAAGCACTTCAGTTGCACCTTCCTTACACTTCATTTTGCCCAGTCGCATTGTACTAGCGCATGGTAGGATCTTGCGTGTTTCTTTCACTCGTCCACCTCTCCAAATTGGTCAAGATTCACGCCAGTATGTCTGCGACGGCAGATCTGATTGCTGCATTCGCAGTGACTTCTCTCCAACCTGCTGCCAGCCTGCTGGGCCTGCCGCCCGAGCTACGCCTCCGGATCTACGAGTATTGCTTCGACAGCCCGTCGGTGCGCAGAATACCCCTGCTCATGCATGTCGTCTGCGATCGACCGCGACCTCAGCTTGGTTACGGAGCAGGCTGCTCTGCGGTGAGCCTCTTGCTTGTATGCCAGATCGTCAACTTCGAAGCCTCTCCGTTCCTGTACAAGGCAGTCACGGTGGACATCGAATTCATCCATCCTAGTATGGAGTTCATCCAGACTCTACAATTTTCATTCGTCCAGCTAAGGCACGCTCATCGCATACGAAAAGCTCGCATCACGTTCCACACTGATGATAGAGTCGGTACTGTTGGGTCTTCGGAGTACCTGGACTCGATCACCGCCACTCTGGTCAGCTTACAGTATGGTGCCCTCTTCGAGCAGATACACATCATTGTGCGGACCTGTTGTATCACTCGAAGTGGCGGTGCAGTGGTGGAAGCGGCATTTGAAGCTTTCAGTAAAATCAAATGCCCTGGCAGGGTCACAATCGAGTGGGACTCTGCGCGCTTGGGCAGCGGTACCTTTGTGATGAGAACGCAAGCCGAGCAGTTTCGGGCCAAGTTCGCCACACTGCTGGAGACACTGAAAGCGTAAGATACTCGTTGGCTGGGATGGAACAAGGCACTGACAGTAGTCTAGCCCACAAGTCGATACATGTCCGTTCTGACAGTCGACGCAGATTCCAGTGTGATGCGATGGCTCGTTGCTGTGCTTTGAAAGAGAGCAGGCTTGATTGGGAGGGTGGTCTCGGGGCATGAGTGTTAACGTCGTTCGGCGTTAAAATTCAGTCTTCTTTAAGATGCGCATGAGGGAAGTGACACTGGATCTGAGCTGCACGCAAAGGCAGGCACGCGCCGCAAGTACCAGCTCAGTCGCGCCTTCCTCATGGTGCTTACATTTGCTGCCTGCGTCATCCCAAGTGCTCGACCAAAGCTGGCACTGCCATCTCCCGCTCCCTCTTGCAATTTGCTTCCTAGTGTCACGTAACGGCAACTGCGCCACCACATCCACACAATGCCGCCCAGAAGGAGGGTATTGAAGGCAGCGACACCATCGACCTCGCCCACCGCCAGTCTGTCTGGTTTACCGCCTGAGCTACGACTGCGGATCTACAAGCATCTCTTCGCTGGCCTCCCGTGGCACAACTTCATGTACATCGACCACCACGGCAAGATGCTTACGGCTCCAACCTCGATCTACCCACACCCACGATACATGGAGAACAGCGCCATCACGCTCACATGTCGTGTCATGCACGAGGAAGCTTCGCCGATACTCTGGCAACATCCTGTCCTGCTGCTGCATGTCAGCTACAACACGCGCGGACGCGAAGACTCTTCCCCGTTTCATTTCACAGACATGAAGCACTTCCGCCACATTCGCCGGGCTACGCTATGCTACTACCAGCTCGACGAGACAGTCTCCGATGAAGAATACGTGGTGAGGGTCAAGAAGCCTATGGAGGACGTGCAGTATGGCGCCATCTTCGACGCGATCCACATCGGTCTTGGGGATCTGCACTTCCATGATCTCGACAGAGCAAACATGACCATCGAGATCTTCGGCAGCATCAATTGTGCTGGTACGGTCACGGTTCAGAAGCATTGCCCCAGTCAATGGCTCGACGGCGATGAGGCAGTGGAGCTTGAGGAAGCGCTCGACAAGCTTGCGCGGAAGTTGAATGGGTAGGTCATCCATCGGTCGTGACTTGGCATGCCACTGACTGCAACACAGGAGTATGGTTGATCGCTGTCCCTTTCGAGGCCTCGACGGAGGGCCGCCATGATCTTGACTCTACCGCGATGTTGCGATTAGCTTAAGGCCAACGCCAGGACGGCGCTTGACGTGAAAGGTGGCCCGATGTGAGACTGTACGATTGACTCTCGAGATGTTTTACTGTGGACAAGTGTCACGTAAAGGACCGCCGAGTCGCATGGGTTATTACTCAACGAATGATGCCACGCAATACCTGCTTACGCTATGGCTTCTGTGTCTCATTCCTAAAATGTCTGACAGCGTAGTGTGAGTGCGTCCTTCCGTAGCTAAGGTGGAAGATACGGGGGCTAGCCACTTGCGCCTACCTTCCAAATCCCTCACCCTTGCACCTACCGCTGCCGACCCTTAGAGTGGGCTAT
>JAVRRP010001006.1:0-12086 GCA_036872775.1 Oleoguttula sp. CCFEE 5521 | reverse complement strand
GAAGGGGGAAAGAAGAAGGGAGGCAAGATGGCGAAGGGGAAGAAGGAGATTAGTATGGATGATATATATCATGAAGGTGAGTCTCCGTTTCTCGCACTGGACCTACTTTGAGGGATCTTGCTGACTGATTGCAACAGGCGAAGGTAAATTCGACGACGGGCTCTCGGCCGAGGCCAGCGGCGCTGCTACGCCTATCGATGCTGATGGCGCTGGGGGCAAGAAGCGGAAGGGCGGTGTCTCGGGGGCTGGAGGTTTGAGCAAGAAGGCTCGGACTGTGAAGCAGAGGTTGGCGGTTGTGGATGGGGATGTTTGAGTAGAGGTGTACTTGGAATATCGGTATGGACTGGCGTTTGGGGGCTTGAGCTGGCTGCGTCTGAGCCTGCGTCTATGGCATAGCTGGTGGAGCGAAGTACTGCCTGGTATGGATCACTGAATGCATGGCTGGGGTGTGTTTCGATAGAGGACGGACGGGGGAAGGGTGTATTGATATTGCTAGAAGCTATGGCATTGGTCTTCCTTCGTCGTGTCACCCTTAGAGCCCTTGGCTGACGCGGCTATGGTTGCAACGTGGGCTTCGTTTCGCGTTCACGTTGATCGGTACTGTTGCTACGTGATCGAGAGCATGCTGCGAAGCTGAGCTCATCATCGAAGTCATTGATCACCTTCTTCTATGAGAACCGTATTCGGCAGCTCGTTGTTTGCTTTCTCTCGAGCATTTGGACGATCATGTAGCGACTGTGGTCTTGACGGCAGTTTGCAGCGTGCTAACCACACGGAGTGCGTGTTCGTTGAACGTGAAAGGCCTGTGGAAACGTAATGATACCTATAGGTACTGCCGAGTTGCAAATCATGAATTCCATATTGCCGCGTCGTTGTTTGCGAAGTCGATTCGCTGAAAATCCACCTATGTCCCACCGCATTGTTATGTAGTACGACCATGCTCCAGTTCCGACGCTGGCCTCCACTATCTGCCTGTACGGTCTTGGCGTGCAGGTACTGTTGACAGAGTAGCCATACATGTGTAGTCACCGCAACAGTGATGATCGCTTCATTTACTCATCCATAGTATGTAACCCGCAATACCCTCACGGCGCGCCCTCCACATCGTCTCCACCACCGTCTCGGCACTCTTGCCGATTACTTCTCACACCACGCGTGGTCCAGACATCCAGATCTACAATATACTGCCTGGGCAGTTTGCATCGCCCCTGGCGATCTTTTCCAAAGTCACTTGGCAGTGTGACACAGAGTCCGAAAGTCGGGCATGATGGCACCACGTTATTCTGGCGCCAAGACGAAAGACGTGAAAGCAGAAGGTGGAGCGCAGTGGAGGCTCTTGGGAGAGTTCGGCAAAGCATTGGCAAACGGGCGCGGGGCTTGGCGGGGGTTGCTTGTCAAGGTATTGAGTTCTTGGGTTGAGGGATTGTGAGAGCAACATCCTTCTCACAGTACGACTGGGGCTGTTCATTCGAGCTCATGGGTTCACGAGTGCAGTCGCGGCGAGATCGCTTGGCCAATGTCCAAGTCCGTGACTCTCGGCCTTGGTGAGTGCCATCATGAGCAGGATATGCTTGTCCACGCCATCGTGATGTCTCGGGCGACTCGCCGCTGCGGGCTTCTCGTATGGACCTCTGAAGTGGTATCCGCGGTCTAGATTTGCCGTTATTGCCTCACCAGCGAATACCGCCGTGCAGCTAGTTAACCCAGGGATCTGCTACAGTGCGACCTAAAGCAGTATCGAAGTTGATTTCTCCCACGCGTACTGTACGAAGATAACGCGTGTACGAACCCCCCAATAAAGGTTCACGTCCATATCGCGTTGATGATACGCAACGGCAATTCTTTCTCGTTTCATGTCGCAATCGTGGGTCTGGTGTGACAATGGCTGCTGGTGAGTGCCGAGGCAGTTTTCGCCCAACAGTATCGTTAGACTGCGTGATGAGTGTAAGATTGTTCGTTGACGTCCAACGGTCGTCACGCTATGCCGTCACGCGTCTGATCAGACCACTGCAAGCATGGGCTCGGTCATGGGATCATTGATGATGAGCATATTGATGACAAGCCAGGCGCTGTCAATGCTGGTTCTGGAGCTGGTCACAAAGCCGGCAGACGCCGCCTCGCCGACAACGGTCGCCTTGCGAGTGCGCGCTCATCGACAACCCACGCAGTTTCGAAGACTGATGTCAACCACGGCGTCTTGGGCAGTGTTTCTGCCGATCTGGTCTAGAGCACAATAGATGCAGGAACACTTGCATTCTACAGAACAGACAAATATACGCGTGAGCTTGTGACAAACCAAGAGATCTGGTAATATGGACGTACCTCCGTATCGCGCATACAACCTGCAGGGCTGTGTCACCGAAATGAATCGCGCGATTGATGATCCTTGCAAATGATCTTCACTACGGCATCTGCCGATCATGTTCCCTGCGTTTCCAATTCCGCACTCTCTACGCTGCCAGGGCATTGGGCAGGCTGCGGCCGCGGGGCTCTTGTGGTGCAGAGACCATATTGGGCGTTGAGAAGCGAGCTGCCTGCATCGAGACTGCTGCAAGCAGCGTTTTAAAAGACAGGCTTGCCGACGGGATGTGAATCTATGAAAGAACTCGAATTGTGAAACGCGCGATGTTTGTTGCGCATCAATTACTCGGCAGAGTTTGAGATGTGCGCGGGCCACCGGCTCGTCGACGTAGAGTTCGAGTGGCGGAAGCATGAATAGATGTCCACATCAAAAAGCATCCGTGCAAGACAACGTCGTATTGATTCAAGCCACGCCATTGTTATCACAAGCTGACGAGTCACCGTCGTGGCCGACGCGCAAATGTGCTCCATGGACTCCCATGCCACATACGAGGCCGCGTCGTGAAGGACGAGCGGCGCACAAGGAGGCGTGCGCTAGGAGAAACACGCCGCGCGCAACGTGAGTGGTCGAAGTCGGAGCTGGCAGCGTTCGGTTCACGGGCGAAAGCCGGTGCGTGACCGGAGCATGAGTGAGACGTGCAGTGGCTGATGGTGTGATGGACCGAGCAGATGTGGCAGCCAGATGGCGAGCACAAGCATGCAGGTACTGTGCGTGGGACAAGGATGGAAGCGTTGTTACGTGTAGCAGATAGATAGGTATGCAAACAGATACGGTTCGCGACTCGGCGCCGATGCCAGTTGATCGACGCCAGTTGAGGCGGAGACAGGCTTTGTAGTGGCGTCTGTGCAGTGGGGAGATGTGTGATGGACGAATCACGGACGCTGCAGCAAAACTCTGCAGCACCTTTCCGAAAGGCAGCGCTTGCCCTGCGAGACTAGCTGGCAGGCGTCCTAGTCTGCATCGAGGGGGAGTATGAGCAGAGGGAGCGCAATTGGGACAGCTGTGAGCTGTGTTCCCATTCGGTCCGAGGAGGCAATAGGCCGTCGTGATGGAACTTGACCAGGTCATCAGGAGGTCGCGAAGCCGATCCATCACGCTTCCCCTCTGCCGCGCTCCTCGGACCAGAGAGGCTGGACTGTCGCACTGCTCGCAGGGTCAATCATGGCACGCCCCGCGGGTGCCGCGAATCGGACGGCGGGCGAAGCTCTCATGTAATCGTTATTCCCAGCGCTGCTCATCTGCGCAGTCCAACGCTCGCGCATGCTTCCGGGTTCCTGCACTCGGCTGGCGTGCCTCGAACAGCGTCCACAGACCCACGCGCGCTATCAACTGACGCCACTACCACTGTGCACGCCCGCCCTGGAAGGAACAGCCGCTTGCCATTCACGATCTGCACGCTAGCCAGGCGCACGCCCTAAGCTGCTAGCCTGCATCCGCCATATCCCAACTCCCAGGTCACAGAAAGCCACTCCACACTCTTGTTTTGACACACTGTCCAAGCGCAGCGAACCATAACAGCGTCGTCATTCGCCGTTACATCCCTCCACCGTCTGCATCAGTCTCAAATTCCAGTCCAGGCTTGCCCTCGGTCAGCAACAACGATCCAACGGCGATTGGTGGGCAGTCGACTCAACAGTGCGGGAGAGCCCAAGTTATTTCATCTTCACATGTGAAGTACGTACAAACCATATCTGCTTACCTACGAGTGCGCCCATTCAAAATTAAATCGTTCCTGCCGCGCGCCATCACCACTTGCTTCGAGGTCTGCGCTTGCCTACAAAGCCGTCGCGCTTTCCTGTGCGCTTTATTTCTGCACCTGCCGCAACCTTGAGCCTTAATTGACTTTACTTTCCCCAGGTACAACGTCGATCTGCAAAGCTTCACCACGCGCCTCAGCGACTCTACACACAACCGCACTTCACCTTTCCGGCCTCGCGAATCGTTGCTCAGTGAAGGGACTACACGGGCACGCGTCTGTATCCTTTGCAGAATCGCCTTCGCCATCTCACCCTCCGTGCACCTAAACAAGGCTGTGTAAACGTCTTCTTCAACCGCTTTTCGTTGGTGAAGGTGGCTATCTCAGCATTCCGCAGGGCTTTCACCAAAGAAGCTCCCGCGGATTGAAGACAGTTTGAAGTCACGTCTTTGATCGTTAACCTCAATCGAATTCACCATGAGCTCCGGTAGCGCAGGCCCGTTGGTGCCTACCTTCCATGGCTTCGTACACAACAGCATGGACGGCCTCATCCTCTTCGAGGCTTGTCTCAGTGGACGACTGCACCATGTCCCGCGCCGGCCACACGACCGCGAGAGGCAGCATCTCATTAAGAGCGGTAGTATCTTCATCTACGAAGAGAATGCCAGTGGCATTAAGCGATGGACCGATGGCGTTGCTTGGAGTCCTTCTCGTATCCTCGGCAACTTTCTCATCTACCGCGAACTGGAGAAGCCATTCCCGCCGGGCGAGAAGAAGCGCGCCATGAAGCGCAAGCGCACCAGCCTTCCTGGCGACCCGTATCCACGCCGTGAGTCCGATGAGACGGACAAGAGCGTGATCTCCAATAAGCCTCCCACTCCTCCAACTCCCGCTGTTGGCAATGACACCAAGACGGACGGCACTGGCAGCGAACAGGACAAGGAGCTAGAGCGCGCTCTCATTGGATCGCTCGTCGATAGCTACGGCTTCCGCCCTGATGGCTTGGTCAAGAAGACCATGAGCATCTCAGTGAACGGTATCTCTCATCACATGGTCAGCTACTACTCGGTCGATGATGTGAAGAACAACAACCTCCCACGTCCGTCCTCGGATGCACGTCTTGCGACTCTCCAGGTTCGGCCAGAGCTGTATCTCAAACAGAATTTCCGAGCACCCATCGAGGAGAACGAGCACTATGCCTTGTCCAACCAGATGCACGCGCATCCCCAGATGATGCAGAGCACGATGCAGCCAAATGCGTATGATGTGAGACAGGGTCAGTACTACGGCGGACTCTATCCTACTACCTATGCGAACAGCACCGGTATGTATGGCACTCAGGCTGGCCAGACATGGCCGACTCAGCAAGCAGCTCCAGCGAGCAATATGTCGTACGGAAATCAGCAGAGCTATGGGGCTCCGCAGCAGGCCTACAGCAGCTACTACAAGCCGTCAACCCAGCCGCCAGCCGCTCTAAAGATGGAGACCGCCTACCCTGGATCCCAAAGCCAGTCGTATAGCGCCAGCTACGCGAGCTCCTATCCCGTTCAACAGCCGCAGCAGGCACCACAGCAACATCAGCAACAGCATCAATCAACACCGCAGCAGCATCATCAGCAACATCAGCAGCCGCAGCAGTCTCCCTCTTCGTTCGGCCCCATAAGCCAGCAAGTCTACAACCAGGCACATACGCAACCATATACTGCGCAGCAGTATCCAGTACGCCCAGTCTCCATCCCGCAAGGCGGCAACAGCAGCTATCCTCAATAGGATGGGGATGCGAAAGTCGAGCCCATGGACTACTCCAAGCGACCTGCTGTCGCTGTTGAAGCGCGCAGAGGACCGCTATTGACGCGCAGCCCAGGCGGATCAACAGTTGCTGAGGCTTGAGTCTCCGATTTGGACCTCAGATGCGATACTGTACAGCCTGCGCGTATTCGACGAAGGACATTTTTAGTGAAACGTGCGCGTTACATCAGTTCAGAGAAGCGAAGATGAGTGGAGGGCAAGGGTGATCATTACGCCACCATTTCGGTGCGCATGTAGGGCGGTACTGTACAGTATCGATGTGGGCTTGGGCGGCGCCTTGGAGCATGTATAGTGATTCAGGCAGGGACTTTGTTGGAGTAACACTTTGGGAGGACTAGCGCTGTATTCCTCTGTTGATCACGTGTTCAGGAGGGAGTAGGAGTGATGGCAGACATGTTGCTGGGTGGCATGATCTGAATCCGGGTGGCCAACAGCGTTTGGGCGTTGATCGAAGGCAGCGATATCAGGTTCACAGTACCGATACGCGTATTTTCTTGAAAGAGTAATAATCGCTACATCTGAGCGCGACCTTGCAAATTACAATCAGACCGCCTCGGCGGAAGGCATCGCATCCATGCTCCTTCCCTAATTACTCCCCAAAGCTATTTGCATGGCAGCATAATACCACCGCAGTAATGCCTTTGCCTCAACATCGTGGCGCCTGACTTCGAGGCAACGATGTCACGCAGCTGTCAAAAGCTAGGTCCCTGGGTTCGCATGCGGTGTACTGGGATGACAATTTTGCATGTGCGGGCACTGGGGTAAGGGCATGGGTCTGGGTGTGGCTCTTATCATTGTGGAGGCAAGCTGGTCGCACCTTGGTATTGGGTCGCCCCGTGAGGTTCCGCCTTTGATGCTACCGCGATTGCGAGAATATGTGTCATTGTGTTGAATCACCTACACCCTCAATCGAGGACCGTGAGCCCCTGCACAGCTGAGAGGTCATCCAGACCTGCCTCCCCTTAGGAGCACTAAGTTTACAGCGATCTCTAATATGATACATAGTGGGTGAGGGACAGATGCAATGGATGGCTGCATCTCTTGGGCTGCGCCTCTCACAGACGCCGCAATGCATCGCTCCATGGCTGCGAGTGAGCGCATAGAACCAGTACCTACCTTTCTGACCTTTCGGAAATTAGTATGCCGATGAAGTGACGTCCATTCTGTGTAGTGATAGTGTGGCATCAACCTCTCGGCAAACAGCAGAAGCCGTGTCCCAGCAGAAAGGAACCGCGAAAACCCATCGCGCAAACTATCCTCTCGGGCCCTCGGCTCCATGACGATCGACAGTGCCAAGAAGGCATTTCGGCGCAGGGCTCGGTTCTCTCGGCAGGCACGGAACAAGTCCCGTGATCGGCGGCGAAGGAAGCTTCCCCGTGTGGATCAATCGACTTCACTTTGCGTCGCTATTGCGGGTGTGGATTTCTTGGCCAGGGGAATATGGCGGGTATTGTGAGATCGCCGCGTGGTATCTTCGATCTTGCACTTCCGCTGAGATGTGCTCGGAGGTGTCTTTACGGGCGCCACAGTGTTGCGTTCGCACGGGAGGTAGAGAGCTGGTCGAAGGCGAGGCATGATGGCACACGACCATTGCGGGAATTCAGCTCCAGCTCAAAGCCAGCGCGATCGTGGCCGACCACGGCCTTGAAGGCGAGTCTGGACGAGAGACGGGAAATGTAAGCCTGGCTCTGTTACACGGTCTGAACGGCGGCTGACCGTTCTTGTGGTCAGTCGTGGGCAAACGTGGCGAGCATCGTGCCGCAGATACGTGCATGGCGGTCGACCAGCCGAGCGAGCAGGACCAGTAGCTGAGCCGGTAAGACCAATCAACTTCTCTTCGTTTCGTGCCAAGTCCTCTGGCGATGTATGCACTTGCTGGGCTGGTGGTCCTGCGCGCAAGGCATGCGATGCCATGGCAGCGAGGATGTTGCTCTGTGACGCGAACCGTAGACCAGACCTACCGTAGCCGAGCACAGGCTTACGGTGTAGATGGCGTTACTGCGTGGAGGGCATGGCCATTGTGAACGGTTATGCAGATCATATCTCAATCGTCGAAGACTACTTGGCGGGCGCGTTGACACGGCTCGCTTGTCTACGGACCGCTGGAAGAAGCGGACTCGCGAGCCATAGATGCGACGCTCTTCAAACTCGTTATTGACATGCCCACAGTTACCTCCCAAGCCAGGAACAGCGGCGACCACAACCGCCACAACATCTCCCCAATCGCCCATCAAGCCCCTGACGGCGGCCATACCCTCCCTTCTCAAGAAGTCTCTACGCCCTCACGAGAACATCTACAACCTCCCGAACTTCCTGACAGTAACTCGCCTCTTCGCCGCGCCCGCCACAGCTTACCTTATTCTCCACTCCCAACACACAGCCGCGCTAGCCCTATTCACCTACGCTGGCATCACAGACCTCGTAGACGGCTACCTAGCGCGGAGATGGAAACTTCAAACCGTCGCAGGCTCCGTGATGGACCCCATGGCTGACAAGGCGCTGATGATCGTCGTAACAGTCACACTAGCGATCAAGGGCGCACTGCCGCTTTACCTCGCTACGCTGATCTTGGGAAGAGATGGGTGTCTGGCGCTGGCAGCGATCTACTACCGCTATGCCTCGTTACCTAGTCCGAAGACATTCACGAGGTATTGGGATTTCTCGCTACCGAGCGCGGAGGTGCATCCGACCACTGTGTCGAAGTACAACACTTTTCTCCAGCTGGTTTTGATCGGCTCGACTTTGGCGTTGCCGGTACTCACAGCACAAAGTCATCACCTTGGCATCATGCATGACCTTGGACTGGGTGGACTGGATGTGCACCAGGGCATGATGTACTTCCAGTGGCTTGTGGCGGGCACGACGGCGTGGAGCGGACTCAGCTATGCGTTCCTCAAGAATGCAGTGACCATCCTAGGAGACGACGAGGCACTGAAAGCAAAGCAGGGCGCGAGGGGAAGGGCAATCATTGGAATGGTATTCGGAAGTGTGGTCTTGGCTTCGATGTACCTGGCAGGGACTGTGGACGAGCAGAAGCAAAACCTCAAAGCCGTAGCAGATGACTCGGAGGGCAGGGCGTAGTCGAGGCTGCTGTCTTGAACTACCAAGCAAAGTCAGGGAACTGTAACATTAGTAGCATAGCGTTGGGCGATTTCATGGGTGAATAGGGCGGAGACCCCATCGGTGTGGACAGACAGCAAGAAACATGGTGAACGCTCAATTTATAAGATAGTGCGGCCATCTACCACGTCCCACCGAGCTTTCTGCACTTCCACGCTGCCCACATGGCACACACCGCGCCAATGAATAAGCACACGCCAATTCCACTCACGCCCTCGGCAGAGTGATGTTCTTCGGGCGGTGCATGTTGAGCCAACTCCGGACTCTTGCCTGGCTCCAGTATGCTGAAGACTATGGTACTGATGCCCGTACCCACGAACTGTGGTAGCGTCGTGTACAGATTCAGTATCCCGAGATACACGCCCGCCAACTCGCCAGTAGAGGTGTGCACATCTGCGTCAGCTTCGGAGTCATGCCGCAGGTGAAGCGTACGTGGAGGCGAGGGATCCGAAGACATCTCCACCTCGTCTGTAGTGGAGAGTTGGCGATAAGAGGAAGCAGTATGGCCTTGTGACTGCGGTAGCGACGTCGAAAGCCGGTTGATCTCGGTGCCCATCAACGCGAAGGAAGCCCAGCCGCCTATCGACCAGGGCAAGCCACAGATCGCTACCAGGATGGTGGCGAAGTGCACGCTATGGACTATCGGCGCGAAGATCATCGTGATCGCAAAGAGGACGTTGGCGATCATCCAGGCTGCGGGGAGAGTAGGCTTCCACGATGAGGGCAAGCGAACGCCCTTCAGGATTGGCTCGAGACTTTGCGGCGGTCTTGGCGTGTAAGGCGGTCCATCGTCTGAGCTTCGGGCGATGTATGGCAGAAGGATCGAGAATGCAAAGCTGACGAAGGCAAAGACGATGAGCGCTCTGCTTCCGACTCTGCCGACGTCGCTAAGTGCGTCGCTGCTGCTGACGGGCGAGTCTTGCTCGGGCGCATCGTAGCGCATGTAAATCTCGCCCACCCATGTGCTGCTGTAGAAGAGGAATGGGAACCAGCCAATCCATGACCAGAATTGCACCCAGCAAATTGATTGTATAGGTGGTGGTAGGTTCATCGTCGTCTTGTACAGATCTTTGACGATCGTCGTGGCAGACTTGCTACTGCCATCCTTCTCTGTGCTGCACACGCTGTTAGCCTGAGTCGTCAAGTAGCTCTTGAGGCATTGCACTTACCCACTAGACACCAGTACACGTTCAGACACTGCCCAGCACGTCACGCCTTGCGCTACTGCGATCGCGAGGGCTGCGATCGCACATACTTTCTTGAACTGCGTATCGCCCAGGAAAGTCGGGCCCAGTATGGCTTTGAGATCGAGAGAGCCGACGGCATACACCATCAGATGTCCGAGTCCAGTCAACCTGCTAGCTTCAGACATTCAGATTCACAACCCGTCCACAACTGCCCCATGCGCTCCGCGGCCATAGGGAAGGAGATGTACATACCCCAAGCCGACCCCAACTGCTGCTTCTCCACCGGTAACGTATCCACGATCAAACTCCGGCAAGTACTCTGCACAATATTGATCACAAAGTCCAACACGAAGATATCCACCACAGCAACCACAATCGTCGCCCCCCTGCCTCCCCCAAACAGCCCAACCAAACCCTCACACCAACCCAGCACTCCCAAAAGCACCACAACCCCCACCGTCCCGCCCACCATAAACGGCCGCCTCCTTCCCCATCGCCCAGTCCAGCGATCCGAAATCATCCCAATCACCGGCTGCATTATGAGGCCGCTAAGGGGTCCGGCGACCCAGACGAGAGAGAGGGAGGATTTGGACAGGCCGAGGGAGAGCAGGAAGGGCGTGCAGTAGGTCATTTCGGTGCCCCAGCAGAATTGGAGGCCGATGAGGGAGGCTGTGAGGAGGAACATTTGGAGGGGTTCGGAGGCGCCGCGGATGCGGGGGTGGCCGGTCCATGTTGCTGAGGTGCAAGAGGGCATTGTGGGCGTGAGGTTGGGGGATAGGGTACGTGGTGTGGTTCAGTGTCGCATTGCGCGTGGCGCTCAGCTCGAAATCGGCATGGGGTTGAATGTGCGCATTCGACTTTTGAGTAAGGAGCACGGGTAACGTATGCGCAAAGTACAATGGCACTATGGGGGCAAGTAAGGGATCCAGAAACTCCTCGGACGTCGAAGGTGAGACGCGCACATTGACTTCACAGTGACACGAGTGCACGTGCCAAGGCGATGTTCAAGTGACTTCAGACGGACTCCCTCGGAGCAATCTTACATGCAGCCACTGATCCATGCTGACATGTTCTGCAAGACACCAAGCAAGCAAGAAACGCTCAAGCACTCGAGCAAACGCCCATCTCAGTGTGTTGTTCCCTCCATCAAAGCTCATGCAGTTGACCCGCACGAACTTCATGCTACAGCGCCGTATACAGTCCAAGCAAATAAGTCATATCTCGTACACTTCCCGCTGGAAATCGCTCAAGTACCGCGGAAGAGGAACTGCATGTCCTCTGGCCTGTTGAAGAGAAGTCAGCATTACCTCTCGACGCTCGGAAACGATTGACTTGGGCGTACGTGAGCTTCTCCATTGATGTCTTGTCGTTGTTGATGGTGCCGTTGATCATGTTCGCCTTCTTCTCCTGCAGCATCACCATGCGGGACTCGACGGAGTCTTCGATGCAAAGACGCGTAATAACACACGGGCGCTTCTGACCGATACGGTGGCAGCGGTCAGCGGACTGCCACTCGGCGGCTGGGTTCCACCATCTGCGGAGTGTGTCAGTATCGTTGCAGTGGACTGAAGACAAGCGTCAGTGACTTGCGGATCAACGATGAACACCCTCGATGCCTCTGTCAGATTCAGCGCTACACCCCCAGCCTTCAACGACACCAAGAAAACCTCCACATTAGTATTGTTCATGAAATACTCAATACTCCTCTGCCGCTGAATAGGCGTCATAGAGCCATCAAGCATCACAGTGTTGAAGCCAGCCCGCCTCAACCGCCACTCAACAAGCTGCAGCATACTCGTAAACTGCGAGAACACAATACTCTTCAGCGTCTGCTTCTTTGACCGCAGCTTGTACAGCTCGTAGATCAGCATCTCGATCTTCGTCGAACTCGTCCAATCCTCCATCTTGATAC
>JAVRRP010001005.1:0-12110 GCA_036872775.1 Oleoguttula sp. CCFEE 5521 | reverse complement strand
CGTGAGGCGGATCGGGCGAAGCAGAGGGAGTATTTGGCCCGCAGGAGAGCGGGAGTCGCGAAAGCGGGGGAGGAGTACTGGAGAAGGTGGAAGGTTTATGTTGGGGATGGGGGGCCGAGGAGTGGCAAGGTGCTGGTGTGGAGTGCGAAGTTGATCAAGGGGGTTGTCGAGAAGGGGGAGGAGGTGCTGGTTGTGGTGGTATCGCTCATCTTGCTCTACCGTGATGATAGACTTACTGATTTCCTACCACAGATCCAGATCCACGAGTCAAAATTTGGCCAAAGAATTGCCAAACAGTACTCCACCAATCTCCACTTCGAAGGCACGGCACTACGCAAGAGGAACAACATCATGGCCTGCAGCGGCGCAAGCCTCGCCACAGCGAAGCGGTACTTCGAGAATGCGTTCCTCGAGCTCACTGGCGTGCGCTGGACCAATCGCGAGAATGGGCCGGATGAGAGGAGATCGAGTGAGACGATCAAGCTCGAGAGGAGGATGTTCAAGTATCAGGGGGATGAAGAAGTGCCAGGAGCCAATGCGGGAGGTGCTACTGAGCTGGATCTCGATGTTGGCCAGGAGTCGGATCTCCAGTGGCCGCCTGGGCCGAAGTCTCCTGACATGCATGAGATCGAGCCAGTGTCGACGGAGGGGCATCCTGCTGCGTCATCTACCACTCTATCGGACGGCAATCACCCTCTGACTACTACCACTGCAGAGCCGCCTACCGAACCACTCAACGACGACTTCAGCACCAACATCACCGTCGCACAGCTTGCTGCCACTGAGCCAACCTTCGGTGCTGTTTTGACTCAGGACAAGAATTACGACTGGTCCGCAGGCATGAACTTCGAGACCCAGCCTCCAGTCAACTTCTACGATCCGAGCCAGACATTCACGCTAGCCGATCCGTTCGACCTCGCCTTTGGTGATCCTTCATTCG
The DNA here is from genome assembly GCA_036872775.1 of Oleoguttula sp. CCFEE 5521. NCBI lineage: Eukaryota > Fungi > Ascomycota > Dothideomycetes > Mycosphaerellales > Teratosphaeriaceae > Oleoguttula > Oleoguttula sp. CCFEE 5521. Next base: position 11,170 of record JAVRRP010001005.1, on the reverse strand, counting down.
CTCAGCATGCGTCCTTCATTGCGGAGGATTCGCAGACGCAGGAGCAAGAGGGCGTAGTTGGCGGACTGACTGGGTCACCTCGCGATGATGGGCTGCAGCCGGCGGAGAGTATTGTTGGCTAGGCCGGTGGAGGTTAAAAGGTGTTCGAAGAGAGGTACAACCAGCTGCAAAGGATAAGCCGAGGTGAACCGTAACCTGCTCACTGATTGTCAGCCGACGCGGATAGCTTGGTAGCCCCTCGAGCAGCAGCACAGGGCTAGAGAGAACCAAGAGCTGCCAGAAATTGGACAACGAAGGGTCTGTGACGGTTGTTTTGACATTGTTCATGCACTTATGTACACCCTCCTGGATGTGCGCCTCCAATATAGCCCGATGAAACACCTCAATTACTTCTCTCACCTCCCCGCTCAGCTCTCAGCTCCTCCATCTTCTTTACTCGTATCTTGAACTCCTCGTACTGGCACTTCTCGTAGCCGTGTCGTTCGTCCTGCCTCCTCGTTAGCTCCAATGCGCGCTGCCTTCGCTTTCTCAGGTGACTCACCGTGCATGTCCACGGCATGTAGTAGTTCTGGATCCGGCATTTGTTCAGTGGTATGAGGAGGTTGGCGCAAGAGTCGCGGTATTGGAGAGGGAGGCGGGCATCGGACATTTGTTTGCGAGTGGCAGCTAATGGAGGAGTAAGTCATCCTGTCTCTGCTGTTCCGGCATTGAAACTGCTCACGAGTTGCTGACGAGATCGGCGCATCGTGACCCAGCCCAATGGCTTCTTTCACTGTCTCTGTGATCGTCATGTTGGGCTTACGATCTGGTTCAGGATGCGCGCAACTCTCGTGTGAGGTGCTGTCGATTGATGGAGCTTGGGGAGGCATGACTAAGCGGACTTGCCTGATATGGCCGAGCCGACGCGAGCAACTTTTGGCGGTCCACGCGCTTCACGCGACTGAAGAGGAGATGTTGGACATCACTTGCTCACATAGCTACGAGACCTGACTGTAACAGGGTGTTTGATGGAAGTGGGTGACAGCGCTGTAGGCAACAAGAACGGCAGTCCATTGGCATTGAAGATATTGCTTTAGCAGCACCGGACATCCATCATGGCTTCCTCGCCTTATTTCCCACCATTGCACGCTTGTCTCTCTGGAGCTGCCCCAGTACTTCCATGGACAACAGTCCAAGATCTACTGAGCAGTGTCGACGCTGCAGCCTCCGACACCACGCTCGAACCCTTCTTCAAGGACGCATCTGCCCGCTCAGTGCTGTCGCAACCTCTGCATCCATTTGGTGCACCTTCACCAGCGTCCAAAGCGGCATTTGACGACAAGACTGCACAGATCCATGTCACACAATCGCCAAACGGGCAATACAATTTGCAGCAACTCAAGGATGACGCATCATGGCTAAGCCGGGAAGTGGGCATTGACGAGCCGTCCGCATTGCGATGTGCAATTGTGGAGTGGCAAGCTCGACCAGCAGACCTTGTGCTGGGTAGACTGGAGGCTGAAGACGACGGGCCAGCACGGAAACGGGTGCGCTTCAACGATGGTGGATCGAGTGGGCAGGTCGATGGACAGGACGAAGCCACGGAGAAACGCAGGTCGAGACTGCTACGAATCTGCGTGGACGAAAGCAGTGCGGCGCGAGCTTGTAGCGCAGTACTGGCAGGGCTCGCGACGGATACAGATCGTCTGAGGGCTCAGCCCTGGCTCCGTCCATACGCGAAGGCAGTTTCGGAAGACATGGCACGACCATCGACTTCACCCGGCGCGTGCATACAGACGCTGCGTAGCCTGACGGACGTCGGACAATGGCCACCCGCCATCAAGTCGCGGCCCCTCCTTGAAGCACTCTACTCGGATCATATGCTGCTCGACTCAGTCGGTGTACTGCGCATATTGCTGTCCACCGTGTACGCCTCTGAGACACCTGCCAGATCCGCGGATATTATGAGCTGGTATAAGTTGATGGGAGACAGCGTTTTCTTCGCTGAGATGACGCCGCTAAGTCCCGCCTCTCAGATCTACATACCGACCATGCAGTGTCTCGGCTCCATTATCAGCGTCGCAATGCTCAATCTCACACAGACAGTCAGCGATATAGCCAGCAGGACGGAGGCGGAAGCTAGTAGCGTCGCCTACCCGGAACTGACACGTACTGACTGCTACTACGCCAGCGATCAGTGTATGAAGGAGATCAATCGCACATTGTTCTCCGCAGCAGAGGCGAATATACAGCTCGCAGGTCCTGCTATCTATGCTTGGAGCTTGATCACACAGTCAATCAGTGAGTGCGTGACGACGCAACGCCTTCTCACCGATGAGGCCGCGAGCGACAGTCCTACCGCCCCGAGGTCATCGAGTCGTGGGCAAAGGCCCATGATGGCTATGGAGAGGATCTTGGACGTGCTGCAAGACCACAACCTTGGTGAACATCAGCACGATCCGGCTCGCTACTTCGCTGCGGCTGCTGTGGACAGCATGCACGTACATCAGATGATGGAAAGATTGAGTGTTGTCATCTCGGACTCTATGTCAGCCCCTACAGATGCTCCTATTGCGGTGGCTGGCCGAACAGTGCTCTTTGATCTCCTGCAGATCAGTCTGCCACTGATACAGTATGGCGAGGAAGTGCTCGGTGCGGCTTTCTCACTCCTTGGGCCGGACGTGCCCGGGAAGGATTCGTCTCGAGCAACGGGACCAGTCGTCAAGTGTGCAATCGAAAGTCCAGCTTTCAGAGCGTACCTGCTGGAACAGGCATTGGCTCGTTACCCGTATGAGCTGTCGCCAGTGCTCCGGCTTTCTACTGCACTTGCGTCACTGATGACTGCTCCGACCGGCGGTGAATCTATTGTCATGCAGTACCTTGACAACCTGGAAAGCATGACTGTACTATCGCCTCCGCAGTTCCGGGACTATCAGATCGTCAACGAGGACGAGGGTCAGAACCAGGTGCAGCTGACAACTGACTGGCCACTGTTCACGGCAGGACCAGGCTTCTCGCCTGCGGCAAGCACGGGCCTATCCACTGCGCTTGTATCGACGCACGGAGTATACGTGCATGAAGCTACACTCGTGCAGTCAGGCACGCTGGGCACTGTACTGAACCCAGACAGCAGGCCATTCGTCTTCAAGTGGCAGCATCAACACTCAGGCCTTGCTTATCTGGGTGCCTTGCTCTCAACTCTTCTCCCCAACTCCGAACGACTTGTTGTAGAGCCGACATCACCACTCGACAACCTGACAGCGGCAGAGATCGTCGACCTGATCACTGCGCTGCTCAAAGCCGCATCGACGAGAGCCGACGCAGAGCACATTCTCGGTCGCTTCGGCGACGTTTTCAGTGCCAACAGCGACGTTGTTGGCGTGATCGCAGAGCTAGCTGACACTGAGCTCATTGCATTCCACCATCGCAGCGCCGGAGAGGGCAGTCTGGAACTCCTCGTGTCATGTGTTTCGTTCTTCACCATCCTCACGAGCTTCTCGCCCGAGCGGGTATGGTCATGGCTTGCTAGGAGCGCTCTCATTGGCATTGATTCGGGCATCAGTAGCTTGGTAGCTGTTGTGTCTGCTGCGGAGGTGCCAATTGGGCGATTCCGCTTTCTCAATGCGTGTACAAAGCTGTACACTGACCTGGTGGACGATGCCATCACTGGGCTTGTACGGCGGCAGCCTGCCAGGAGAGCCGAGATCACATCTGGAAGACGAAGGTGGGACTCGCCGATGGAAAGCGCAGAGGAAACGCCTGAGCAGACCATCAGTGCTGTCTTGACTTCATTGACGACTTTAGCAGGTGATATCATGCGGAGTGTGGCCGAGTGGGAGTTCACAATCGCAGAAGAGCGCATCGACATAGTCACAGCACTGCTGACCACTACGACGACATTGATGAAGGCTGCATATGGAGCAAGTCCCGCTGCTGGCGCCACAGATGCAGAAAATGGTCTGGCTGGCGTCCTTGTACCAGCAGCTGTGGCGCATGCAACATCAGCACTTTCAATGACTCCGATCGCGACAGCCCTCCACCAAGGCCTTGCGCTGACTGACAGCTCACTTGCGACCTCCCGGCGCCAAGTCATCACAGCGCAGACAAGCGCTGCTTTGTCGTACTTGACGACCACACTGCGCACTTACAAGCATTGCGATCGACCAATTGGAGCTATTGCTGCGGAAATCGTGAAAGCGATGCCCACTATTGCTGCGCTCTTCGCAGTAAGCCCAAGCTTCAAGGCGCCGGTCGCTGGATTGTTGTGCGAGGTATTGGCCACATCGCCCTCGAGTGCCCTGAACTCTGATGAAGTGCCTTCGATCCTGAGCCAGCTATCTGCGCCCTCTACTAAGCACTTCCTTACGCTCCTCTCACACCTCGACAGCCCAGTGAAAGACAGCGCCACGGAATGCGCAATATGGACCTTCCTATCAGCTGTCCTTCAAGCTGGCAACCAGCACTTCTTTGCGATGTATCTTCTGACTGGCAGCCTACCCCGAGAGAAGCTACGGACACTCAGCTGTGGTACATCAACTGCTACGAAGGGTACGATAGTACTGGCGTATGCCCTCGAGCAGCTAGCGGCCATTCGCGATCTTCCGCCTGATCGCGCCATCGTGCTTCTCACGTTCGTAGCCCGAGCGCAAGAAGCGTGGATCTTCGCAACCACGGAGGTACGCAAGGGTGACTTTGTCCAGAACGCACTGGCTTGGCTTGAGGAGCTACGCCCTGCTTCCCGAGGTGGTCACAGCGTGAACGAGGCTCTGACTGCAAAGGAGTATGTCATGGCTTCACTGATCTCCGAGATCTTAGCTATCAATTTGCACGCCTCTCTGGAGGTTGGAGACAAGTCACTGCTTACCCTTATGACATCCAAATTGGGCTTCCTGGCATCTCACGCCGCGCGTGTGGACGGCTACAATGTCTCACTTCATCGGAATTTGGCCAAGAATCTGCCCGAACCGCTGGGCGTGGATGTTACCGAGTTCCGACGGACACCAGTGAACCCGGCTGACATTGGCGATGCGTATGTCTACGATGTCGAGCTCGCTGACAGAGTGCTTGGACACCTCGGCGGATGGGCGGGCGAGCGTGGATTTCAGAAGGAGATACAGAAGGCGAACATGAATCTCAGCTTGGTCGATGCCGAGACGAGGCTACTACGGAGCTGGAGGACACTAGCATCTGAGCTCGCAGACTGCGTGCAGGCTGAGCCTGCTTTACGACCTGTGATGATAGTAGCTGCTAAGCAGGCATTAGAAGCCAATCTCGAAGCGGCGCTGGAGGTACCTTACGCGGCTGAGATGCTGCAGACACGAGCAGAGCTAGCCTTCGTCCTGGTAGAGCGACTGACTACTGCAAAGGCATCAGAGTCTGAGATGAAGACGCTGCTGCCAGTAGCATGGAGTCTAGTCAAGAGCAGTCCTGCGAACTACGATGTTGCCACACAATCCGAGGACCTGACTTACTACACGACGCTGCTGCAGACGCTGTATTTAGCACTGCGACCGCACATCTACATCCCGCCTCCAACTGGTGAACAGGGACCGCCACTGCTGGCAACACAAACGGGCTCGATGGTGCTGGATATTGCAGCCCACACTATTGCACCGGCCTTCCGTGCTCTGTGTGGAAACTTGCATACCTCGACGTCGCTCGGTTCGCAGTCAGACTTCGCTTTGATCACCTCTCTCTTGCGTGGCATCCTTGTCATACCCGGCGCAGCAAGCCTTCATCCTCAGCTCGCTCAGACGTTCGCTTCGGCGAATTTAGCTCGCGGTGCACTAAGCCTGTTCTCCTGGTCTCACAGCCTCTCAAGACAGACTGGCGATGACAACATCTACGGCGAGCTCGCAATCCAATTCTTCGTCACGCTTACCTCCATCCCGCCTCTTGCGGAGAGCATAGCAGACGACGGCGCGCTCGTAGCACTAAGCTCCGCGTCCATCAGCGACGCCTTCCGCCGCCACTCGGGCGTTGGACCCTTCGACCAGCAGCCGCGACTCTTCGCAGTCTGGGCAGAGGGCTTTCTGCCGATATGTCTGCACTTCCTATCCGCTCTGGGACCACGGATCGCATCACAGATCAGCTCACTTCTGAACTCCTTCCCGGAGCAGCTCGAGCGTGCAAGCACGGCACTGTCACCTCGATCGCCTTCGCCTCGGGATCCGCATGCCGGTCAAGTCACGCTTGGCCTCGTCAAAGAAGCCCGTTCACTACTTCTGATCTCATCATCTCTTCGTGCGGCTGCGGATATTGGAGCCGCGGAGGGCGTTGACGGAAGTGAAGTCGAGGCGCTGCTTTATAAGGAGGATATCGTGAGGAGCGATTTGGAGGGATTGTGTAGGGGTGAGAGGATTCTGGAGGATAGGGTCGTTGCGGATGGTTTGGCTGAGGAGGGGATTGCGCGGACGAAGCAGGGGAGGGGACTCGTGGAGGAGGTTGCTAGGGTTGCGAAGGGGGCGTTGGACATTGCGTGAGAAGTGGGTGGGAACGTGTATGATGGGTGTGATGTGGAGAGGAAGCATAGCGAGGCGTTTGGCTGGTAGAGCATAGGCGGGGAAGCCCTGGTACGGCAGCGAAGTGTACGGCGACAAAGACGAGAGCCGTTCGCAGAATTGCATGCGTCTTCCTCAACGCTTTCATCGTGGACCAGACAGCTAGATGCTGAAGTGAGGCTCTTCGCATTCGTATTCATCAATTCCTTGCACCGCCCTCTTCGGGAACTTGCTGCCACGGCACGGCTCCGATCACTCAGCTCCGGGCCGTGACCAAGAACGAGATCAAAGTGTCGCGTGGAAGTGCTGTCCAGAGTGACATTAGAATGATGTGATACAAGCATCACGCCATCATTACCCGGTCACCGGGGCGGTGCTGGAAGCTAGCCGTGCGTAGCGCCTCCACCGCCACGTGCTTGCAACCTCACCTCACCTCTGCAGTGTGCTTCATCGTGCACCGCCCCACGAGCGGTCTGCACGTCGACATCATGTCCGATGTGGCGATCGTTCATCGGAAGCCGTGGAAAGGTAGTCACGCCTGAGGCTCTACGTGGTCTGGTGTGACGCGTCAATCCTGCAGGTATGCGATGCATGACTCCTTGGGGTCTAGCTTGAGCGCCTCTGCTTCTCTTGGCTGCAGATGAGCGGGTCGAAGAGGTGAGGGCGAAGCAGGTTGCTAGCGCTCGGGATTACTTTGGAGAGCACGGTGCTGGAGATGCGACGATTCCCAGAGATTGGATACCTATCAGAGCCATCACCAAGAAAGCAACATGAACATAACGCGCAGTACCACTCCGCCGAGTATTATCCTATAGGATCGCTGTCTGCTGGGTAACGTGACTTCAAACACGTTCCGCTATAATGGCAGCACATCGATAGCGTCGGAGTCTCGAGCAGACCTCTACAAACCACAACGTCCAGTCGCGAACAGTATCCTTCATTGTGCCAGATCACGAAGTAGGCAGCAACGCCCGTTCTACGCAGCTGCAAGGCAGATTGCGACTCGGGATGATCTCCGGGCCAAGCACTACCACTGCTCAGCCTCTTGCGCCAGCGAACCGTGCCGAGTCGACTGTGGAATGGTTTGGCCGTCCTTCTGCTCCGTGCCCTGCTGTGGACCAGACATCACACGCACTGTGCTTCATGACGAATCCTGTCTGCTAGTTTGGCGGATCGTTCCATGCGTGCCGGGCTAGCGTGGTCCCAATCGCCCCATAATGCTAGCAGGTACCTGACCTTACCATGCGGCTACGGTCGGACATTTCCCTTCCAATCACTTCTTCACTGCCACCGGCAGGTCTATATAACTCGGCCGGACAGCCAGTCAAAGTTATGTCGCACCATCAACTGACTTGGGTGGCCTCCACTCTATGGTGTTCACTTACGCTGTGCGTGAAGCGTACTCGACTACTCTTCGGCCTGGAGAAGCGTGCTACGCATCGCTACCTCGAGTGAGCCATCACAGTGCTCACACTCTGACTGGATCATCAGGCGCACAACTGCACGCCATGGTCTCCACGTTCCCTCCGTACCGATGAGCTAGCATGGCTTCGGGCTCGGGACCCCGTTGCGAGGCAGAAATGCCTTCAACGCATCCTGACTATGGTGACGCCGAAGCTATTCCAGATGAAGCTGTTCCACTGTTACTTGGACTCGCCCAACTACAAATTCAACCGCCAGATCTCATGAGATGATACGCACACATCCGCGATAATGGTAAGTTATCTCGGGAACCCCAGCGATGCGACCAGACCAGAAAACTTGAGGCAGTCGTATTGACTTCTACCGCAGTGAGGGTCGACAATACCCTAGCTGCTCGACTAGCACCACGGGCCGAAGACGAAAGTGCTCGTCACCAGGTCGGGTTCCCCGATGAGCAGCATCTGGACGATACCGGAAATCCTGAGCCAGTTGTTGTGCCCATGCCACTTACTGTCCAGCACATCGCAGCAGCTCCTGCTTTCTTTTGTCCGATCCCAGGATGTCGGAAACTCAGGACATATGTCAACAGTAAAGACTGCAAGCGACATGCCGAGAGCCACTGGGTCAGGTACACATGCCCCAGTCTGGGATGCTTCAAAGCTTGGTCTAGGCTTGACCACTTCCGCAAACATGAAAGGACGGATGAGAACCACGGCTGCGGCGATCTGCAATGCACCCATGCGGATGATGCAGTGAGCATTATCGATGAATGGCGGGCACTAGGGTGTGGGTTCTGTTGGCAGGTCTTTGCAGTGCAATCGCAGCCCAACGTTCCGCTGCATTTGAGCATGCACGAGATGTTCGGCAGTTACACGAAACATGTCTTCGAGCACGTCAATGGAGGGCTTACTCGCGCTCAATGGAAACTGAGTTGCGTCATTTGGAGCCTGCTACACGGATCACATCTGTTGGACGCCTGGACTGCGCTATACTCCAGTCAATTCCGTCGCCTGGATCTACATCCTGGACCGATATTGGAATGGGAGGATGGGGCCGCGGTCGGGTTCATTCAACGTCTTCAAAACGGTGAAAGTGGAGTCATTCTTTTCGAGTCGATTTGTGCCAGCAGGACGCCTCAGACCTCGCACCCAGAGATCAATTCGAACACCGACGTGAACGCACCCCCGTGGGCTCCAAATGTGATAGAGACCATGGCCACCCAGATATCAGGCCATCAAGAAGCTGTTACGGGTCCCAATCTGCCTTTCACAGCAGTGGAGCCGTCTGCATACACCGACTTTTCCTCGACATGGCGATCTGACTACGCAACATCAAGCCCTTACCCGCAGACAACATCGCCGAATGGCAGAGTCAGTGGTGTGGCCGACCTGGATGGGCATCGGCAATCGAGTGACTCAGCTACAGAACGGCCTTGGGCACATGCGGATCTGTACGGAGAGTCTGTGGCGCATGCTGGGACGCTGTTCAGTGATAACTCTGGCGCCGAGATGAGACGTGTTGCTGCTCGCTGGACAGATCTTGCCACCACATCATCGCCCACGGGATCCTTCGAGGGTATCGACACAGTGCGACGGCCCGTTGACGTCCCTACACGCGGCCATCGTCGAGATGCCATTGCGGCTCGTGTATCAAGGATAATCCAATGGCCTGGACGTATGGTCTCTCCTTCCCACTCTTCGAACGCGAGTGATTTGTCCCTGGCGAAGAAAAGACACAGACGAGAGCTGTCCTGGACCGAACAGTTTAGGCATATGAGTTGGTCGTCTACGTGGTCGTCTGGTCTATGGAGTGGACGACAGCCGACCGAGTGAGCCTCAACGCTCAGCTGGATGCTTTCTCTAAGCCGTGCGAGGGCACATTACACAGCGTGCCCGCGTTTCAGTGGCTTCGCAAGACATGTATGAGCAGTGGTACATAGCATCGAAGCACGTTGTTCAGTACAGCAAGTGCCCGCCACGATCACCTCTTTGCGCGTACGAGCCGAACACATGCAATGATCTAAGTCCTGTAATCGACTATATCTGCGGGTAAATCGCGTATGATTGCCTCGAACAATTGCATCGACACGCCTTCAATGGCAAGACTGGTCCTCTCCTGCTCTCCCTCCCAGTCCACGTACACTCCACCCTCGACCAATAATCCCTTCAGATCCGACTTGCCATGCATGAAGCCAGTCAAGTCTACAATCGTCCCAAACCCCTCAACACCTGTGTAGCCCTTAGACGCCGCCCTCAAATGATACTCGAGATCAACACCATTGGCATCAATATAGTATATTGCGCCGCACTTCCCGATAAGCTGGCCTCCGCGCTTGAAGAGATTCTCGTCTGTAGTGCCAATGCTCATGGTATGTATGATGCGGTCTCCGAGCGCAGAGGACAGGAGGCGAACCAGCAGAGCTGCCGTGAGTGTCTCGCCGCCTGCGATCAGCGGTGCTGCGACGGGTGTAGACGACTCCTCGAGACGCTGGTCCTGGGACTCGCGGGTGAGGATGACATTGTAAGCATCGGGGAAATGTAGTCGCAGGATTGCAATAGCTTCGAGTAGTGCGGTAGCGACTGGAGAAGTGGGGTCGATGAGGGCGACGTTGTCAGCCATGCTTGGCGTCGCTGTTGTGCCGCTTTGCTCTGGTTCAAGTCCGGCAGGCGAACAACAGTCTTCGATTTAATCGGCAATACGATTTGGAACTCTGTACCTTCAAGCGAGCATTAGGCAACAGACTGATCAGACAACGAGGATGCGTCACGAAAATGCCTGAGGCAGATATGCCGGGCTGCATGGTGAGAAGTGATGGAAGATGGTAACTTGGTAGACTGATCATATCTTTGCCTCATTTCTATCAAGTACCTGCCCAGCGAAAGGGGAAGATCCACACCTCACAGCCCATTGCCGTTGTATGCCAGCAAATTTGGGCTGCCCGAACCCACGCCAGTCAGGATACCCAACTGCGCAAGCGACCGTATTCTGCTGCACAAACCAGCTGTGCTGCCGCCCTCGAGCCCCAGCAAATAACTTGCTAAGCCCGCGATGTGTGGCGTAGCCATGCTAGTACCACTGATGGTGTTTGACGCGGTTGAAGAGCCAATCCAAGCGGATAGGATATTTGACCCCGGCGCAAAGATATCGACCAGACTGCCATAGTTCGAATAGCTCGCACGAGCATCCGTATTGGTGGTAGCACCGACTGTGCACGCTGAGGGAGCGGACGCAGGCGAGTAGCGCGATGCGTCGGCGTTGTCGTTCCCAGC